>JAULJZ010030067.1:0-15159 GCA_032270985.1 Heliamphora pulchella | reverse complement strand
TGTCAAGATTTTTCAAGGTGATGGTCGCCACTATGCAAGTTGGCGGTCGCCAGGTTGGAGTTGGCGGTCGCTACTTCATGAGAGTTTTCACAAGCTTCTTATGGCGGTTGCCACTATGCAAGTTGGCGGCCGCCAGGTTGGAGTTGGGGGTTGCCGGGTATGAACATGGCGGTCGCCACAAAAAGTGAAAGCTTCTAAGAGGTTCTATTGGCAGTCATCGCAATGAACATGGAGACCCCAAGATTCTAACATGGCGGTTCAATGATGATTTCACTGGTTTGAAGGTTTTGATTATTTGGTTCAAATACCGAACTTGGATCATTTTTCAAGGATCATACTGAAGCACCATTTCAATTGCTTTCATCATCAAATTCACCTAAGATTAGGCAGGGTCAAATTGGGGTGTCTACAGAGTCGACACAACAAAGCTGAGACATTCTGCAACAAAATGAGTCGACACAAATAGAAATTTGAGTCGACACCAAATGACTCTCTAGGACTCACTAAAGTCATTCAAGAATTTTGAGTCGACACAAAATGAAACATGAGTCGACACAAATGAACCGTAACTTCCTATAGATTTTTGAGTCGACACAAAATGCAAGTTGAGTTGACACAAAACAACTGAGTGTTTCGGCAGAATTTTGAGTTGACACCAACGAGGATATGAGTCAACACAAAAAGGTTCTCTTAGAAAGCTGAAGTATAAAACGAGTCGACACCAAATGTTTTTGAGTCGGCATCGTTGTGTGGGTAACAGGGATGCAGAAATTAGTATCGACATCAACGAAGAAATGAGTCGACCCGGTCACTTGAAGAACCAAGCCTAGAAGATTTGTGTCGAACCTAAAAATATTTGAGTCGACACCTAAGACGGAATTTCAATTCTGGCGCTAGGTTTAACGGTTGGATTTCTTGCATTTAATGCTCCTACCTACCTACAATGGTCATGGATCCTCAAGAGACTATATAAGGAATTACTTCTCAGACATTTAAAGTATAAGAGCTTCAATCTACTGTTCTATTGCTTGGATCAAAAATCAAATCTTCAAGCTTTCTTTTATTGCTCATTAACTCTAGCTCTTGATCCCTCATTTCATTACTTCTCATTTATTACTAATCATTTGTAAAGAGAGTGAGTGAGAATCTCATTGATTACTTCATCTATTGCATTTAAGAGTGAGTCACCTTGATCATTTAAGTGAGTGAGTGATACTGTTGAAAGAAGAGCTCAATAGCGATTAGAAGAAAACAGTGGATTGCTTTCGTAGGATCATCTTGAGGCTGTTGTAAGGCTTGTGAATATGCTCGTAAACATTTGTATCCTGTTGAATATTCTCAAGGGGAGTCTTGAGATTGTAAGATTTTGAATGCGCCCGTGAAGCATTCTGACTAGTGAAAATTCTCAATGGGAATCTTGAAAAGTGGACGTAGGCTTGGAAGAAGCCGAACCATTATAAATCTTGGTGTCGAGTTCTATTTCTTTCTCCCTTACCTCTTTAATATTTTCATTACTTTATTTCTTGTTATAACTACTATATTTGTTTGAGATATTAAAAGGTTTTCGAAAAGTTTTTTAAAACTATTATTATTCTTTTTAGACCCAATTCACTCTCCTTCTTGGGTTGCTTAGACTAACAGAAGCTCATATTTTATTTACTCTACAGGTTCCTGCTGTAGTCTATTTATATGACTTTATAACCTTGGCCGCTAAATGATCCATTCATTAAGTCTGTTAGGGTTTCCACGTAATGTAAGAATCAGAACTAGAAGAGGTAGCCAGAGAGGGTTTAGAGCACGAAAGATCTAAGCTCAGACTTAGTTCTTGTCTTTAACATTTGGGAATACAGTAGAAGATCTGAATGGAGAAAAAATTACCGGTTGATTACCGTGTTGATTTTTGGATTCAACTTCAAGAATAGAAACGTGATCAAATCAGTGGGATCAAACATGTATAATCCCTATTCCACCTTGTGGGTGTATCGGATTTCTATTTCGGGGTTTGGGAGTATATTTTGTTCATCCCGTACGAATTCCGTCCAAACGATTTCTCTATCCGTCTGAACGGAACAGCGCAGTACAGTTTTTTTTGTTGTATGATCTTTGCCTTGCACCACATTTTATTCGATTCGTATGCACCATCTTAGTTTTCTGAGATTCAGTTCCCTTCAAGGGAGGTAAGAGGGAGTTTTTAGGGCTCTAGAAGAGATTTTAGAGTTGACAATTGTGTGTATTTTGATAAATGTTTGTTGATTGAAATTGGGTGAGAATTTCATTTGGCAAATAAAATCTGAGCCTTACAATTTTATAAAGAAAAAATTATAACCATGAAAACATAGCTTGTCTCTAAACATTTTAAAAATATTAAGCTGTTTTATTATATAGATAGTATACTTAGTTTAAATAGTCTAAATATACGGAACTATAACATGATAAATAAAAAACTCACTAAAAATTATTTCCCGTATCTGTCTTGTAACCAAAATAACAAACTAAGAAGCTCAATCTGAATTAATTTTGTTCACTTTAACATATTTCACTATTTTTTGAAATTATTTTATGTTTTCTCTAACTATACTACTTTTTTTCAGTTCACCTGAATGAGAAAAATCTTAAAATTTTAAAATTCAAAATACTTAAAATATGTACACTAAATACAAAAATAAATTAAAATAAATAAAACTCACTAACTTATTTGGCCTAGCTATGGTTGTGAATCTTGTATTGCACTAGCTGGTATGAAACATTTTAAAGCAAAATAGATTAGCTAAATTTAATTTCGTACCATTTAAAGTACTGATTAGTATTGGACGGACCAGACAACGCCATCCGATATGAAAAATACCATATAGGCCCGAATTATATTTTTTTAATAAAAATAGTTAACTTATAAATATATATATTGTTGGAAAAAATTATTTAAAATTATTTTTTAATGTGAATGATAATTTATTAAAAATGGTAATTTGTTAGTTGCCATTCTAAGGGTGTGTTCTTTTATGACAGATGTTCGGTTTGAACAGTCGTGTCTCTTCATTCGTGGCTATTTTGAACAGTCACGAGTTTCTCTATGTATAGGGAGTTTTCTCTTTTGGCTTTAAAGATAGAGTTTATATGAAGTACATTGCATATATTGTGTTGGAATTTATGTAAAGGGAATACAAAATATGTTTGATTTGCTAGACTCACCGATTATAGTACTTCTTCTATGGAATTTGAGAGATAAACGTTCATGGAACCGGAAGCACCGTACCAAAGACGAATCTATCTTAAGAATATAATGTGAAACACTAGCATTGATCTACTTGTATCATTAAATTCATACGGTTTATAAGTCTAATTTTACGATTTTATTTTATTTATCACAAATGCACAAACTCTATATATATATTAGTTTTTAATCTAATTCAAGTTTCAAACAAAACATAGATGGAGAGTTTTAAAACTAATAAATATTGGTTTATTATTAAAAATAATAATTATTAAAATTATATCACTTTCAACTTATCTATCTCATAATAAAAAATAAAATGAAAAATCATTTTAAACTAAATAATTGAAATGCCATCTCTAGATAAATGTTTTTGTTTAATAAATTATATGTTAGATAATATTTTAAAAAAATATATATAATATTTTATAACAATAAAACTCAAAATGGTACTTCATATTTACGTACTTTACTATTGAAAAATTTGGTACTTTGTCAAATATGTTATTCAAAACCTTGGGCTTGGTTTGCGTTTGTAATAGTTTTTTTTTTTTTCATATTTAGTGATTTTTTTTAAAAAATTTTAGTCCAAACAATATTATATTTTTTTAAAATTTCTATCATTGTGAGTAAAGAGTTGACTAAAAAATAAAAAGAAAGCCAAATTACAAAATGCGAGCGCTAGCTTACTTTATCTTTATTTTTTTTAATTTTACTAATTATTTTCAAAATTTTTATTTATTGATTTTATAATTATTAAGAAATTTATTGAAAATAAAAGAATCTACTTAAAATAAGTTGATAAAATATTATTTAATGAGAGGGACATGATATTCAATCCCGTGATTGAATCTCTTTTTTTTTCATATAAAAAAAACTCCATATCTTTTCTTTCCCGTCATTTGGTAATTTGACTTAAAGTTAGGTTTTTACTTAAATTCAGTCAATAAAACAAAATTTAACTTGGCAAAACGTTTAAGTGACTTAAAAACTAAAAAAACTTATTTAATATAAAGTTGTTTTAAGTGAAAAGATAATAAAACAATATATCGAGTGACTTTAAGTTAAATGATTGTTTTATTATTATTTTTATCTGTACATATTTTTGTATTTAATGTAGATTTTGTTTGTTAGTCTTGATGAATAAGTTTTAAAAATATATATTTTTTATAAAAAAAATAGATGTTCATAATAAAATTGTAATATTTCTTAAAAATATATAAAAATATTTTACTTAAAAACAAAAAAAATTTAAAAGACTAAAAGCTAAAGTTGACAAACAAATAAATAGCATTTTTCTTTTTAATCATTTTAAAGTTAAAAGTTTTTAAACCAGTTTTAAATCTCCTACCAAACAAGGTTTGTCAGAACACACCCTAAATTGATTGCTTTATATATAACGAACTACTCTTTATATGCTTTATATATAACGAACTACTCTTTATATATAACGAAGCACTGTGTGTTCTTACATACCCACGAAATACTCGTGGTTAGAGAGTTAGGATTTATATTTAACGAAGTAGTTTGTGTGTTCTCACATATCCAAAAAGTACTTGTGATTAGAGGGTTAGGATTTGATGCCGTCGTAGTCTATTAGAGGCAAAGTGTTAGGGTCATTATTTTTGTAAATAATTTTTTGATAAAAAATAATTAAACGGACAATCGCTGAAATGGGTTCTAGATAAATTTTTTTGATGTCGAATGATTAAAATAAAACCTGTGCCATCACAGTTAATTTAGATGAATACCTTTTTGGTTGACTCTCCAACTACGAACTTTTGATTACAAATTGAAATTCTGGTCAGACCTTCTACTGTATTTCCTTATGCAATTTTCGAATGTAGTGTGAGTTACGATCTTTCGAGAACTCGTATCGGCAGAAATTGGTCAATTTTAGTCTTAAAGGCGAGTTATGAATTTAGTTCAGTTTACTCGCATATTTATAGGACTACAGCAGGGACCTATGGAGTAATTATGACAAAAACTTCTAGTGTAACCCAAATACGTATCCATCGATTTTCGTAATTATGCAAACTTTTCAGCGGTATTTGTAATTATAAAAACTTTGTAGCAGTTTCTGTAATTTTTATAAAATACTAAAAACTGTTCACACCACTAAAGAATTGTAACTGCACTTTAAGTCATAATCTCAAGACCATCTTGCATTGAACTTCTGTTATTAAATACTTAACTCATCTCCCCACGTTAAAATTTTTGATACCTACCAATTAAATTTAATTACTAATAATTTAATTTAATCGGCATCTTTAAATTATTCACCTCCCTTGAATCTTTCTTCCTTCCTCTTCCTTCCTTTTTTATTCTTCTTTCCTTCTTTCTTTGAAAACACTTAGAAAATTTTGGGATCTCTATCTCACACTCTCCCAGCCGAATATACATAGAGGAGAAGAGTGTTTGGGTGTGTTTTTATAATAAAAATTATGATGAAGATTAATTATTGCAAGTAGTTTTAAATTTGAATTTTTCTAAATTCCTATTGGTTACATGAGAGGTGGGGTTTATTTGAGACATTGAAAGATCATATTTGGGCAGGTGGGGTTTGTCCATGGCAGGTTTGGGAGGCTCAAGGTCTGATTTTGCATTCTTTTGGGGTTTAAATTGTATTTTGGTACAATTTTGTGAAAGAAAATATATAAAATATTAATTTTATGTATCTTTTTGGTATCAAAACCTATTAAAACCTATTATATTATTGTATTTATAATTAATTTAGTCTTTTCATGATTTATTATAAATTTGATAGCAATTAGTTAAATAGTTGTAGGCTTTTAAGTTAAATTAAGCTAGTTTGTCAAAAATTGACTTTTTGACTTATTTATTGTGTAGAGATTTTAAATAATTATTTGTTTACTTTTGTTGACCTATATTATTATATTATTATGTATATTAATTATATAAAAAGTATTAGGTCAAAATAATGATTAATTTATACATTATTTTCTTATTTTTAAGCTTAAAAAGGTAAAAAGTAGCTTTTTGGGCACAATTCCTTAGGTGGCCGGCCATGCAAGGGTAATTTGGTGATTGTTGTTGTTATTTTGTCTTTTATTAATTAATTGTGTATAAATATCTAATTTTGGGTATCTATGTGTCAAATTTTAGATTTCTAGGTCTTTTTGCTGTACTAGGGGCAAAATAGTCTTTTTACCTTAATTATGAGAATTGTTAATTTTTAATTTTATATTTTATGTTATTTACTTAATTTAAGCTGTCTCAAAATTTTTTTGAGTATTAAGGCTATGCCTCTGAGTAATTGGTCTTTTTTGGATTTTCGGGTCAAATTTAGGGTTTCGGGTTGAGTTAGGATTTCTCTCATTCATGGAGCAACCTAAGTTCCCATTGTGTATCCATCGTTAATCCTAGGGTTTGAGCTGAATTGTTACAATCTAGGTGTTTACTACTAGGGTCCGGACATGGGTGTTACAATCTACCACCCTTAAATAAATTTCTTCCTTGAAATTTCATGTGAAAGGTTGTGGATGATTACTTGCATATCTTTTCTTCGAAGTTGTTGTCATTGTTTACTTGAGTCGTTCTTTATTGAGGATATGAATATGGTCGGGTTTATGCGTTCAACATTTTGGGGAAAACGGTTGCTCAATCTTACTAATTTCTTAAACCAATCACTACAAAATTTTCAATGATCACGTCGCATACTTGTGTCACGAGAATTGTTTAACTAGTGTTAACCTAATTGCATTTGTCCTTCAAGTGTATCTTTTTCCAGATAATGCAACAAGTTTATTTAGCATATATCTTAGAGTTTGCAAATTTGGGCGTACTTTCGATCATCAATGAATACTCCTTTTTCTCTTGTGAAGGCGAGCCTCTTGTCCATTGGTTTTTTTGTTGGTCGAGTTGTATCATCCTTCCTGAACTGCCCGTTCCCTTTTGACGAACGTTGTAGTTTCTTTCCCTTGGTAGCGGGCATTCAAACTTAATATGTTCGATCTTATTACAATTAAAGCAGATCGTTGAGTTTGTCTCATGTGGAGGGCAAACGCTCCACTCTTCGCTCTCTGGTTGGTCAGGTTGAACCACCTTTTTCAAACCATTTATTCCTTGCTGCATCAAATTTGTTTGTTTCTTGTAACTTTGTTCTAGTTGACGGTGGTTGTAGTTTAATCCTCTTCATTGTGGGCACTCAGATCTCTTATGTCAAAGCGTTTGGCATTGATAGCAGATTTTTAATTTTGGTGCCATTTTTTCTAGTTGTTCCCGTCGGTCATCTTGAGAGTAAGGTTTCGAGCGTGTGATCTTCTTGTTATTCCGTAGTGGTCCTCCTTGATTGTCTTCTCCAATTCTTATCGGGCTGTGCATCATCTTGTGTTTTGGCTGGTTGCACCTATAACAAGTTCTTACTGTTGGTTGTTGTTGCTTTGTGGCCTTAATCCAAACCTCGGTTGTTCAAGAAAAATTCTCCTTCTCAGGTGCTGGGATATTTTGCACCCTTAGGTCCGATAAGTACCATGATTCTTCATGAGGTGCCTTTCCTTGTGTTTGATCTAAGTTGGCTACTAGATCTTGCAAGATTCGTGCTAGGCTCGGGACGTCTACTTCCTCCTTGGTTCCATTTACTCTCACTGAGCTCTTGTGGTTCTGTCTTTGTTCCGCCATCTTTAAGAAAGAGAAAAAGGAAATGGGTCACTGAACTGTTCGCTAAAGTTGGTTCTACGTATAAGGTGAAAGTATAACACTCAATCTGCTTATTAGTATGAAAAGTCTTATGAGATTCTATCGTTCTTTACCGTAGATTGTCAACGTAGAGCTACTATTTTGGATTTTATATGAATTTCTGTTATTGTATTCTGGGTTTTTGTTAACTAGCAGAGATCTATTTCGACCAATCAGTTTCTCTCTATTTTTATTTCGTATATTGATAATCCCGCAGTATTGTGCTCACACAAAACCTTATATGGTTGTAAAAGCTAGCCCAGGAACTGTTTGTTGTAAGCAGGTCTGGATTGAAGATAAGAGTTTCCTTTAATTTCCCTTATGCATACTCTTAACATACTTTTGATGGTTCAAAATGGGGTGTTTAGACAGTCCATGCGAGATGTGGGTTTTGGTTAGGTATGGTAGAAAACTTATGTTGGTGTAAAATCTCACGGATATACTTTTTATTTGTAGTTATCGATGTGTCGCGAGGTTTAACCAATAGAAAGCGAATGATCTTGGTGAGGCGACCCATTGTAACTCGAATGTTGTTGTGCTCCTGGTGCGATATCGACGATCCTAGTGATGAAATCCGTAATCATATACTTTTGTTCCTATTCCAGTCTTTCCAAATGTTGTGATGTTTGTCCTTCACGTACCGGTATGCAGGGTTTGGAGGTCTCTTCCATTAACTAGGTCATTTTTCTCCGGTGGTTGGTCACTTTAGGGCAATTGAATGGGATAAAAGGTATGTTTGAGGCAAATATCGAGTCATGAGATCCATTATGATTTGAGGGTTAATTCTCCATCGGGCTCCAGATGCTCTTGGTTGTCTCTTATTTTTCACTTCTCTACTGTTGGTATAAATCTTTTGCTTCCCGGGTTATTGGATTTGTGGGTCCACTGTGGACTAGTCTGGAAAAAGTCTAAATTCTGTCACATGGTGTTGTCATGAGTCCATTGATGTGAAGTTGTTGTTCGTAACAATAGGTTACTGATGGCATAGTTCTACTTGTCGGCTCCTTTGAAAAGGTGTAGTCAGTTGAGTAAACTCTTATTTAACCATTCCTGCAGTTGGGGTCTCGGCTTTTAAAACTTCATTAAACGCGAACGTTAACGGTACTTTAAGCCGTAATGTTGAGGAAAGATTGCCCTATGTTTCGAAGAGGTGTAAAGAGGTTCCCGTGCATTTTCCTAGTCTTTCGTGAAAGCGTCGAAGCCTAATAACTTGATATCCAGACAATCATCCTTACTCACAGACCTACGAGGCAAGGCTTTGAGGGTTGTCGGGCAAAAACATACATGGGGTTTAGTGAGGATGGTTAGTTCAATTTTACTTGTTTCAAAGAAGATGATTACATGGCAGCGAATAGGTAAGCGTTTAGCTGAGGATCTTGAATGGTATAGGCACGAGATGTAACTACAGTTAGCTCATCTTGGGGTGGAACCCAGATAATTCAAAGATAGGTTGAATTAGGGTAAGGGGCTATAGTTAAAACAATCACAGTTGAGAGATCAATTGAAGCCTAGGTACATTGGAGAAGAGAGATCAGCACTTATGAATATTACAGAAAGGAGGTTCTCGGGGTTAATCTGTGCAATATCAGACTTTGACAAAAGATACATTTAGGCAATGGGTAGCCAAACTAGATATTTGTCTTGAAGTTGCGTCGGCCTAACGTACTTCAATTCAAGCATCCAAGTCAACTCCCCATGTTGGGATTTCAAGAGTTCACAAAATTTATTCAATCAGACGTAGTATTGAAGTCAGGAAAATGAATGGTGGTGAAGGATTACCTACGAATGTTACTGGGTAGCATTATTAAGGACCGGTGCTATTAGAAGCAAGGAATTTTAATCGGGTATGGAAGTTAATACAAGGGTCTGGGAATAGAAACTCGTAAGGGAAATGTTACGGGATTTTAACGGTGTTTCCTCAAAACTTAGGCTACTCCTAGTGCTTTATCATCTTAGGGGTTAGTTAATTTGTTGGTGGTTTGATTGTCTATCGACTATCCCAAGAGAGTGTCGAGATTCGAGGGTTATTTCTATTCTTAATTGTCTTCAGATTTTAGTTTGAGATTATGAGAATGCTTATGATTATGAGATAATTTATAGCGAATTTAACAATGAACACTTGCATTTCATCCAAACACCTAACCAGTATAAAGTTTTCAAGAGTACACAAAACACTTGCATCTAATGAAGGAAAGACACAATGCCTAGCATGTTAAGTCCTAAACAAACAGATGCGGATAGAAGTAGCGTATAACTGAGTCACGTTCCCACGTCACTTCGTAGATACTACAGTAGCGCCACTGCACTTTCACATGCCAAAAGCCCTCCGGTCCCTTACGAGTTCTATTGATTATGGCAACTGGTATCTCCAAGTACGTTTCTGGACTACTAAAGTTGATTGCCGGGTTGCGCGGGTTGATGAATCCTCTCCTATCCCTTGGTTTTTGTGTCTGCATCCATCTTGCATCCATCCTATCCCCTAACAGCCTTTTGAATCCCGGTCGTACCTCCAGACGGTAGGTGGTTTCATCGCACCTCTCCAACACCCTTAGCGGACCCATGTACCTCGAAAAAGACTCGAGCTTTTTCTATTTCTATGTCCTTTCGGGGAATACCCTCGCATACACCCGTTCTCTGATACGATAATCCTTGCGAAAATCCTAGTAGCTCTAGTAGATTATTCCATCCGTTACTTCATCATCATCTGGCTCTGGTGGTGGCACCTCTAGTGGATCATAAAAGAAAGCAATAGCTCACTCCTCATTCTCGTCGTCGTCCTCAAATCCCTCCTCATCGTCTGCTCCGAAGTCTACCTCGTCCCCTACTACATCAGGTCCTTCGTTTGCTCCTACTTCCCCGACCTCTTCTTCTCCCTGAGCTAGCCATTCATCTGGAAACATCCATGCTAACGAAAACACGTCTACTGGGTCTTGCTCTTCAGAGGGTTCTTCCTCCGGGTCCTCTTCTGGATCTTCTTTGGGATCTGAGTCTTCAGGTTTTGGTGTTGTCCACGGTTTTCCAGCCGGCTCTTCGTCGGACGCCATCCTAGAGAAAGAAAGATAGAGAAAATCCTAAGGTAAAGATTTTAAGTTGTGAAAATTATATGTGATAATTTAATAGTACAGACATTCTACAGAGTTTTTACGATACAGAACTCGTAATTTCCCATTTCCCAAGGCCTGAAGGTTCACTAAACCTAGGTTCTGATATACTCACTGTGACGCCTCGTCCTCCAGGCACGTCGGGACATATGTAACTAATAATAAAGAAGATATTCTAGCCGAACATTCATAATTACTTATGATAATTACTACATCATTAACAGTTCAGAAATCGTTCAAAATAATTAATGATTACAGTTATCCAGAAAATTTAAACAAAAGTTACATTATGTCCGTGAAAACTGAAGAAAAGATAAAAAAGAGAATATTCTATATCTTCAAGCGGCACTGTTGGGGTCGACTAGCTCTTGCCATTCTCTCTGCTCCTCGAGGCCTTCTTCTCCTATGAACATACCCTCCTCAAACTGTTCTTCTTCTTTACCTGTAGCACGAATGCCATGAGTCGGAGCCTAGAAGCAAATTCCCCAAATTGTCTAACAAACTCACAACAAAATATCCTATAATACATATCGTATAATATCTAATGCAAATTTAAGAGCAAAGAGACAGACAATTTATCATCTTCAATAGAGCAAGCATATACAAGAACAATTGTGCAAGTGCGTGATGCAGATGAATGCAATGCAATCGCCCAACCCAACATACTTCCAAAATAATATCATGAATTCCACGCTGGGAATTACAAAGTAGACTTGATGGTACATTGATCACCTAATCTATCCTCGCCTCATTGCGAAAGGTAAACTCTCACCTCGGCTACATGCCTTAGCCATTTTACGTAATGGTAATGGCATAGGGGTGGGCTAGCCAGTTTTGTCTATCCTTATCCGGGCCAACCAATCCCACATTAAGGACCAGGATGCTCATTAGGCGTCAACTCAAAGTCTCATTAAAGCTAGCGATGAACCTATGGTGCCTAATTCCCCTTTTTATAAACAATCTCCCAATTCATTTTCAAATACGGCAACCAGGGATGCCCTAGATCCAAAACCACAGAAAGAACGATTTTCATATAACCCAACTCCCAATGAAAGATACGAAAGGGACTCCGATAACCTAAGATGAAAAATATGAATGCTCATGATGTGCAATATGCTCCTCGTGTACAATTAATTATAACATGGCATGCAAGCACGGTATGGTACAATCTACTCAAGCATAGAGTATAAGCATGCGAAGCATAAACCATGACTTATGTGACATAGGATCGAACTATCGGCATGGGTTCATTTCATCAAAATCATCATTTTCATACACTAAATATTCACCAAGTTCATATAAGGTCCATAAATTCAAGTTTCATAAAGTAACATGCCATTCGTACACTTCGCCAAATTTAGGTAAATGTTTAATTGCTAGTTTTAAAGTTGCGACAGTATTTTGAAGTACCTAGACATAGATTTAATTTCTAAAATTTGAACACTAAATAGATAAAAATATTTCTTAAAACTTTAATATTTAACACTAAGGTCAACTCCTGGGGTAAAAGGGTTATTTATTTTATTTAAGTGAAAACCGTTCAACATTTTACAGAGAAAAACACAGATATTGGGCCTCTGTAGGTCACTATTTTGGGGCATCAATTCAAGGGATATAGGTCTGATTTTTGGTGAGAATTTAGTTTAAGGTGTCCCCTACAAGTTTCATGTTTTGTGCTTGAGAAAGTTGTTTGGAAAAATTTTGAACTTTTGGTCAATTTATAAAATGGGTTCAGTCAGCCTAAAAAGGGTCTACAGAATAAGTTTTCAACGAAGAATGCTCAAAACCTTTGGGGTATCATCCGGGGGTATTTTGGTATAAATTTTGCTCATTATTTAGTTTAATATGTTAGCTATATTTTGCATGTTTACCACTTTTGGATTTGGTCATTAAAAACTTAGGTTTTTGGCCTCACAAAAAGGTGTGACAGAGAGCTCTGTCAGTCACTGAATCTCAACAGTGACTTTGAGAAGGATTTTAACCTATCAAGACTTCATATATTTGCCTCATTGTTGGTGAAAAGATAAACATGTCCTCTACAAGTTTTATGCTTTGACCCAAGCTCGGTTCTCACTCTAACTTAGGGTTTTTAGGTCTGTAATTCAGAGTGGTCAAATTCTGATAGTCTTTGGAAAAAATAGTATATCTGGAGTTCTACTCAACGAAATCACTTCAAACTAATTTTGAATGAAAGAGAACTAAAATATCTAGGTCTGAAAAAAAAATTCACTTTGCGATCATTTTTTTACAATTAGTTGTGGTATTTTAAAGTTCGTGGCAGAAAGTTCGCATGCCCAGAAAATCAGGTTGTTTAGGGTTTTGATAACTTAGCTCATGTGGTGTCCATTTTTTATGTAATTTCTTTGCATGCATGTCATGTACTCATATGAACCAAAACTCCAAAACATATTCAAGCCATAAAACTCAAAAACATATACATACAAGCACATGCAAAACTTGATCATACATAAACAGTTCACTATTCACACCTACGATGCCTTTTTGATTTATACTTTGTTTTTTTTTCTTAGAGTTGATTATGGAGATGGATTGAGGGCAATTTTATGAGAGAATATCAGAAGATTTTAGGAGATTTACCTACCTTATTTGATACTCGAATGGTTGAAAAAAGTAGGGCTTAGCTTTATAGCACCTCCTTTGAATCTTTCTTCCTTTCTCTTCCTTCCTTCATTCTTCTTCTCTCTTTTCTTTGAAAACACTTAGAAAATTTTGGGATCTCTCTCTCACACTCTCCCAGCCGAATGTACGTAGAGGAGAAGAGTGTTTGGGTGTGTTTTTATATTTAAAAATTATGATGGAGATTAATTATTGCAAGTAGTTTTAAATTTAAATTTTTCTAAATTTCTTTTGGCTGCATGGGAGGTGGGGTTTATTTGAGACATTGAAAGATCAGATTTGGGCAGGTGGGGTTCGGCCATTGCAGGTTTGGGAGGCTCAAGGTCTGATTTTGCATTATTTTGGGATTTAAATTGTATTTTGGTACCATTTTATGAAAGAAAATACATAAAATATTAATTTTATGTATCGTTTTGGTATCTAAACCTACTAAAATCTATTATATTAATGTATTTATAATTAATTTAGTCTTTTCATGATTTATCATAATTTTGATAGCAATTAATTAAATAGTTGTAGGCTTATAAGTTAAATTAAACTAGTTTGTCAAAAATTGACTTTTTGACTTATTTATTGAGTAGAGACTTTAAATAATTATGTGTTTACTTTTTTTGACCTATGTTATTATATTATTATGTATATTACTTGTATAAAAAGTATTGGATCAAAATAATGCTTAATTTATACATTTTTTTCTTATTTTTATGCTTAAAAAGGCAAAAAGTAGCTTTTTTGGCACAATTCTCTAGGTGGCCGGCCATGCAAGGGTAATTTGGTCATTTTTGTTGTTATTTTGTCTTTTTTAATTAATTATGTATAAATATCTAATTTTGGGTATCTATGTGTCAAATTTTAGATTTCTAGGTATTTTTGCTATACAGGGGGCAAAATGGTCTTTTGACCCTAATTATGGGAATTTTTAATTTTATATTTTATATTATTTACTTAATTTAAGCTGTCCCGAGCCTTTTCTGAGTATTATGATTTTGCCTCTGATTATTTGATCTTTTTAGGGTTTTCGGGTCAAATTTAGGTTTCGGGTTGAGCTATGATTTATCTCATTCATGTAGCAACCTATGTTCCCATTGTGTATCCGTCGTTAATCCTAGGGTTTGAGCCAGGTTATTACAATCTAGGTGGTTACTACTAGGGTTCGGACTGGGGTGTTATATATTGTTTCCCAAAGATCGTGCAGAAACATCATTCTACTTGGTTTTCATCATCGGACTCAACTAGATAAGCCTAAGATTCGACGTGGTCAAATTGGGGTATTTAGACTGGGCAAAGCCCCAGAGAAAAAATCAAAATCCTAAAAAGACTAAGGTTAAGACCAAGAACCCAAGTAAAAACCCGAGAGGAAAACTATTCTACAGCGAACAAAGATCGGGAGCAAAGCCGGGTCGAAACCCGGGAGAGAAACTACCCTAAGCCACACTGTTAGCCCAAGAGCTTCTTAATTTGATTTTGATGATTTTCATAATTTATTTTTTAAGAATAAATGTCTTTAAATGG
>JAULJZ010030056.1:0-15159 GCA_032270985.1 Heliamphora pulchella | reverse complement strand
AAGACTAAATTTCTTAGTTTTTTTACTATTGTTGGATCATGTATATGATATTCCACGCTTTGGACTTAAAGCATATATTGTGTAAGCCTTGAGGTCTTGTTATCAATACATGTATATTGTATGCTTAAGCGAGGAGCCATGGAATGTTTTAAGTGAGGAACCATGAAATGTTTATCGTCCGATTGGTTTCAATGTTTTTAATAAATCATTTTCGGTTGGTTATATCCTTTATATCAACTATTGTGCCTCATGGGAGGATTTTGAACCATGTCTTTGTTGGATTGTCTTTCCTTGGTAGTTTCAAAAAGGACTAAGTGTTGTTTTTATTCAAAGAAAATGTTTTGAAAAAGTATCCAAAGCCAGACTGCTCGACGGACCGGTCGACCGATCTATTGAGTGATCGAGGTAAACATTTTGTTTTTGTGTTTCGAGTGAAAACCCAGTGGGCTTGCAGGGACCGCTCAAGCGGTCTTTTGACCGATCGAGCGGTCTAGGCTGATATTTGGAAATTTTGTATGTTTATTTTATAATTTGGCTCTTTGAGACCGTGATCTTATTCTTTTGGACTGTTATTTTACATAAAATAAAATCACAGAAGTGCGTTTTTCAAACGTTTTAAGCTCGCTTTTGTTTATGTTCTTGGACCCGCGTGGGCTCGGGTGATTTTGATAGAACTTGGAAACATAAAACGGGTTTTTCATGACAGTTCGCGTGACCTGGGTTTTGGGGCGTGACATGCTATATATAATCTTCATAAAATATATTAGATTAAGGAATTGAACGACGTTAATTACTATATTGAGCACATAATTAATAATTAATAATAGACCAATGACTTATTTACATGTGTTTTTTGTATTTTATAAATTCAAAAATCTAAAAAATTAAGATTGAGAATTTCAAGTTCAAAAAATTAATAACGTTTTGCATAATTTCAAGTTCAAAGAATTAATAACGTTTTGCACATATATATATATATATATATATATATATATATATATATACGGTAATGCTAATCATTGTCTATTCTGCACACTTTTGTGTAAAACGCACCCCCAGATTGTGTTACTAGGCTTGAGGAAGAGATCTGCCACATTGGCGCACTAACCTCGTGTTTCTTTTTAAGAAAGAAAAAACAACTGTTCATTGGGCGATACATAAAAGAGTATAAAGACAAAGAAAAATTAGTATTAATACATTTTTAGAGGAAAAGTGTACCGGTGATCGGTACGTAAAAGTATCGATCAAATCCTGCAAAGAATGCTTCGCTAAGCATCGATTATGTGTTTACTAACATATTTTAGTAGTGTTTCAGTGTTAGCATAAGAAGAAGCAAGTTGGTGAAAAAATTTGCTAAAACAGAACAAAAGCTGTCAAAGATCAATAATTCTAACGTGAAAGCCAAATAATCAAAACAACGTTGTTCCGGTTATCTCTCAAGACTCGAAGACCCGGCACCACGAGTGATAATAGCTCATAATTCAAGGAATTGGGTAAAAAAGTTCAACGGTGAAGAAAATAATATTTTGAAAGAAGTTCGGCAAAAAATATACGAAAAATATGTGAAGAAAATTGACATACCTTCACTATTTTGGTCATAACGTTTTATAGAAAATGAATTTTGACATGAAGCTAAAACCATTAGAAAGTAGACTTTGGGAACTTTAGTTTGGACATATGAACGACCCTATTAGGAGTTCGGATGAACGAGTTATGCTTGTTTGAAATAGGAATAACAATGTAGTTGCGATTTTGCAAAATTTCGTCTGGACGAAAATATGGGCGTCCGGACGGAAATTGACCAGATTGAATTTCGTCCGGACGAAAATAAAGACATTCAGACGAAAAAGTTACTGTTGAAAAAGTGTCCGGACAAAACGGGAAGCATTCAAACGGAATGGGGCAGTCATAGTTTGATTAAAAACTACAACAAGGGGCGTGGATCAACTCTATAAATACAAGGCTTAGGGGAATCATTCAGATAACTTCTAAATATTGTAAAATATGATCTCTAAAGCTTTTGAAGGCAACTGTGTGGCTTAGAAAGTGACAGAGAGTTGAAGATGAAGGCCCGGGAATCAAGTTCTTCTTCAACCACTCATGGATTCGAGCCAAAACATGATTGGCTAATCTTCTTCTTCCTTAGGAATGATGAACCCCTAGTTGGTATTTTAGTGTAGTTTAGATTTCTATTTCTTTTTTATTTGGATTCAATTCGTTGTATGATTTTAAGATATTGACTTTTGATCAACGAGCTTTTAATTTAATTATCTAGTTTTCATTTTTACTTTATGTGATTATAATAACAAGATCATGCAACTGTTATATATTCTTCTTCTTATCCAAACATGAGATATCTAATGCTCGGATAGAACAGATCGTGCTGAGACCACACAGACGATGTGTGCCATGTCTAAGAAAGGATATGTCGAGTTTTGATTCGACCTTATCCTCTTGCTAATCCCTGTCAGTTTTGTAGTCGTGACCGAATTGAATTGAATCAAATGAATAAAATAGAATCTAAGTGAGACTAAAATACTGGGTAAGGTGAATTCAAATCCTTAGAAACTCTTTTCTCATCTCAATTAAATCTTTTATTTTCAGTTTAATTTAATTTTAAAATTTTAAATTAAAACAAACAAATCTTTTTATATAAGAAAATCAGATAATATTTTAAGTTGTGAAATTATAATCCTGTCCCATAGTCATTGAGGAACGATACTTGGATTTAATCACTATTCTACCAAATAATAGTTAATTTTAGAATCATAAATATTTAATTTGATACGGTATGACAATGAACCAATTTTTGGCGCCGTTGCTAGGGACAAAAGGCACAGTGGCGTATTTTCATAATAGTTTTAATTTTAATTTGTTCATTTAGGATTTGTTTTGATAGTTTAGGATTTTCGTCTAGATTTTTTTTAATTTTTTTTAATTACTTTTCTGTTAATTAACTGTAGGTTGCTCGACATTGAAAGAAGTCCGCTGCGAATACTGAATTCTTACCAAAGCACTGTAAATTTTTATTAAATTTTAAGTAATTAAAAAAAATCCCCAGACCCTGTTCTCCGACCCCTCCCATTCTAATCCTGGCCCCCATCCCCCATATTATTATTATTATTATTATTATTTATCTTTCCAAAAAAGTAGAGAAACATGTTTATCTTGAAACCCCATCCCACCTAGCTGCTTTACCTATATTTTGGGAATTTTTTCATTATTATTATTATTATTATTATTATTATTTATCTTTCCAAAAAAGTAGAGAAACATATTTATCTTGAAACCCCATCCCACCTAGCTGCTTTACCTATATTTTGGGAATTTTTTCTTTATCCTCATTCTTATCACCCCCCCTATCCTTATCCACCACCAAATCCCATCCCTATCTCTTTTTTTTTATAATTTATAATTTTTTTATTTTCTATTCTTATTATTCTTATTTATATTATTAGTCTTATTATTCTAATTATTATTATTATTACTAGTATTAGTTTTTTTTTGGTTTTCTTCTTCTTCTTCTTCTTCTTCTTCTTTCTTTTGTTCTTTTTCTTTTATTCTTAAAAAAAATCGCATATTTTGAAAATTATTTTGACGCTTTTAAAATTCATGATTACCTATCATTACTGACATAGGATAATTATTTGCAGCCCACGACAATCAATTCTCCATCTTGTGTGATTTTTGCAACTAATATAGGCACCTTCAATGTGCACCCAGAAGTGACTTTGTTGTTTCCTCATTTTTATGGCTTAAATTCAAAAAATCTACGCGAGTATATTGAAGATTTTGAAGAGATTTGTTCGACTTTGAAATATCCCAATGCTAATGAGGAATTTGTCATGCTTCATTTATTTCAATATTGTGAGACCCAAGTTCGTTTCTTTTTGTACTATATATATGTGACGTGTTCCTTTTTCGTTATATGCATATCTTCGATATTTCGGTTTATGCCTTCTTTTTATAGAACAGCATGTACATATGTGTTTTACGCTTTCTCGAATTCCATTAAGGCTTGCTTGGTCGGTTTCAAGGCTAAAAAACATGTTTGGACAAAGTGGGCATTGTCCAGTCGACTGGACGGGATATCTCAATCGATTGGGTCGATAGTAGGCTTGTTCAGTCGACTGGATTTGGCAATCCAATCGATTGAGGTGTGGCTGTAAAGGTTGTTTCGAGATCCAGAACTCCTTCAGTCGACTGAATGGGGCACTTCAGTAGACTGGATGCTTTTTTTCCTGTTTCTTTTTGAAAAAACCTTTTTTCTCCCAAACTCTCCACCTTCTCTTTACATTTTTGTTGTGCCCAGGCCAAGTTTTCAACGATCAGCTTGTGGATCCTTTCCATCCACGCTGTTGGCTTCGCATCCATCCGGACAGACTCTCGTTCCAAAGAGGTTTAGTTTTTGAGGCTTCGAATTTCGACTCTCCGAGATAGGATCCTAGACTATGATGTCTTTAAAGAGTGCTACATGCAGTTACATACTTTTTTACCAATTGAAATGATACATATATATCATGTTTTATATTTAAACCTTATTTCAGATAAAAGGCATATTTTGTGCTTTTATTGGTTTATTACATGATATGGACTTGTGGATGTCTGTGGTTTTCAAATGATGGTTTGAAAATGGAGAATTTGTGAAAATCATTAAAACCTTCTTTTGGAGGTTTGGAGCTAACCTTTAGGGTTAAGTCTCAGATTTTGTAACGTTTTGTTAGAAACGGAAAAAAACATTTTAAAAGTGTTTTTGATTGATTCCCATGTTGATGGGTGATATAGCGGTTGGCCATTGGATCTTTTTATACATGTTGATGTATATCTGTTTTATGGTTTTTCGTAATTGAGCTACGAGTTGATTTTTAAATGATTCTATAGATGTGCCGGGATAGCGGGTGTATTGGGTTTCTATTGCTCATCGGTGAAAGTCTGAAAACTTGCGCAAGTAGGTACCTTTGTCCTTCAAGTTAATCCCCGTAAAGAAGGGGTGGGTGCTTTTTGTCCCTCGGATTTTGGGCCCGTAAAGGAAGTGATTTACGTTGTTATGACTCCATATAGAACTTGTCATTATCTAACAGGACTTAAATAATTCAGGGATAGGTAATGGGCAGGAGTCTATAGTTGTTGCCTTTGTCTCTGATTTGACAGAGTCAGTACATAAGAATCATTTATTATACATATTTCTCGGTGGTATGATCCGAGTGAAAAAATAACGTTTTGTTACTATTTTTCTTAAACTATTAAATGTTATTTGCATTATTGAAATACAAAGTTTCAGGGATGGAAAACCTTTTAGGCTCTTGTGGTTGAGTCAACTTATGTTATGTGATTGCATATCCTGCTTTACTGCATCATAATCTATTTCTATTGGGCTTCAACTCACGTAGTGGAATTTGTTAAAACCTTTTTCAGGTGTTGACGATCACGAGAAGTTGATCTAGACGTGCCCGTGGTGGCCGAAGACTGCTGTTTAGTTTTCTCTTTTGTTATAAGATCATGTATTCCTGCATGTGTTGCCTGTTTCTGAAGGCAAGTTTTGTACGCCTTGAGGCAATATATTATGCATGTATAGAACTGTCTGTCTGTTGTATTGAGAGATGAATCTCAAGTACTCTTTTTTATTCCAAAAGTTGTATTATTTTGGTTGTTGATTTTTTCTATAAAACTCTCTTTTTATAAATAATGGTTCGGTGGGCTTTTCACGTGATCTTGGATTTTAGAGCATGACAACTTGATATTAGAGCTCTGGATTTGAATATCTAAGAGCTATGAAAAGGGGTGCATCACCTTGTGAGGATGATTGCTTGTGCTTGATTGCATATGTTTAAGCGTTTTTATAACATGAGCATGATAGCCTGTTGAGTATAATAGTTTGTGTATACGTGAGTACGGAGGTTAGACCTTAGGATTGATTAGTCTTGTCTTCGGGCGTTTAGATTAACAAATTCGAATGCCAAGTTAGAAATGCATTTTGCTGACGTGATTTCTAGCAAGGAATCTAAGTAGATTATCCAGATTGATGCGTCTGTCTTATCGGTTCTCCATGGTATATGAGATGTGTTCACATAATCTTAAATGGCTACGTGTTAGCATGATTGTGTCTTTTATGTTAGCAATAACATGTTATCTATGGAAGCTTATACTGTTGTGTTGCTTTCTTATAGAGTTATGTCTACGCGGAGAGAACGAGGCCGTAGTCGAGGCCGTGGCCATGGATTAGGCCAAAGGGGCGTGCCAGTCCCATATGTTGGGGATGCTAATGCACCCCATGGACCTGTTGACGAGGTAGATCTGTTGCGTGAGATGGTAGGCTCCATTCGGCAGCTGGCCAAGGCCGCTAGGGGCAGGGAGAGCGTACTAAAACTGAGGGCGACGGTTGCAATGCGTGAGTTCTGACGCCTGGACCCTCCTACCTTTTTTGGGGATCCCAACCCTGCGGTAGCCACTGAATGGCTGGAGTTGGTGACCAGGATTTTGAACACACTTCAGATAGAGGAAGCTGATCTGAGAGTTACATTCACTGCGTTCCAGCTGAGGGGGGTGCCCATACGTGGTGAAAGTTTGCCAGGACTATAGGAGGAGGCACTTGGGAGGCTTTCCCAAAGGTATTTCGAGAGAAGTATTTCCCGAAGACCACAAGAGATCGTTACAGAGATGACTTTCTTTTTTTCACTCAAGAGATGATGACAGTGGTCCAGTATGAGGCCGAATTTACCAGCTTGTCCCGGTTTGCCAGGAAATTGTGGCGACATAGGAGTTTCGTGCGAAGAGGTTTGAGAGGGGTTCGAGACCTGCGATCTGAGACAGAGTGGTGACATTCAGGATGCGCGTCTTTACTAGTAGTTACATGTTATGCTTTTTATGCATGCTAGTCTATTCCTAATGGGTTTCCGCTCACGTTGTTGGATTTAAACAATTTCAGGTGATCTAGATGATATGACTTAGTGTGGTGTAGTTCGAAGAACGGTAGTTGATTATAAAACTCATAATTTTCTCTTTTTGGTTGTACGAACCATGTAATCTTTATTCCATTTTGTTTGCACATGAAGGAAGTTGTTTTGTAAGCCTCATGACTATGGTTTCAATGCATGTATGCTGGTATGTATGAGAAGAACTTTGGAATGGTTGAATTTAATGTTCTACGGTAGAAAATGAGTTTTGGGTTGGGTAATCTCAATGTTTTACAATGGTTTTCGGTTGGTCTATTGTTTAAATTCAACTTGTGTGCCTCAAGGGAAGTTTTGGATCAATTTTTAGCACCTCTAAAGGTTGTTTCTTTTTGCCTAAAATGTGTTGGAAATGAATACAGTATTTTCTAAGTGTTAGATTCTATGGTTTAGCTTTGAAAATCTGTCCAAGGCCAAACCGACCGATAGACCGATCGATTGGTTTATCAATCTGTCATTTGTATGCCTCGGTTCTTTGACAAGCATGTGGGAACTGCGAACTGTCAAAGATCAATCGATCAATCTTTTGACAGATCGATCAGTTTGGGCAAGTTTTGAAAAATTTTGTATTTTATTTTAAAAGCTTGACTCTTGGGACCTAGACCTCATTCTTTTGGGTTACTCTTTTACTGAAAATAAACTCTCGGTTGTGCGTTTCTAATGGCTTTGAACTCGTTATCTATCTATGTTTTAAATCATTCTGATTCGGATAGTTTTGTTGGATTTTGATTTTGCAAAATAGTTTTTCTTGGATGGTTCACGTGGCCCGAATTTTAGGGCGTGACAGATTAATATAAAAGCTCTATATTCAAATACCTAAGAACCATGGAAGAAGTTGCATCACCTTGTGAGGATAGTTGCTTGTACTTGATTGCATGTGTTTAAATGTTTTGAATAATATGAGAATGTTTTGTATACATGAGCATGAAGGTTGGACCTTTGAATTAACAAACTTGGAAACCAGTTAGAAATGCATTTGGCCGACGTACTTTCTAGTAAGGAATCTAAGTAGGTTACCCAAATTGACTCATCACTCTTGTCGGTGCCCCTCGGTACGTGAAATTTGTTTAACATGATCTTAAATAACTAAGTGATAGCATGACTATGTGATATGTGTTAGTAATGACATGGTGAACTGAATCATATGTTGCTATGTTCCGTTCTTTCTTTCATATGGAATTTATGTTAGCGCGAAGAGGACGAGCCTGTGATCGAGGTCGTGGCCACGTGGCCATAGTTTAGGTCAATGGAATATGCCAATCCTTGATGCTGGAAATGCTAATGTTCGCCAAGGAGCAGTCGACACGGTAGATCTATTTCATGAGATGGTGGGTTCTATTTGCCAGTTAGTTGAGGCCGCTAGGGGAGGGACGAGAATACTTGAGCCGAGGGCAACCGTTGCGATGCGAGAGTTTCGACATCTTGACCCTCCTACCATTGTTGGGGATCCCGATTCCAAGGTGACCACAAATGTAAGACCCGATTGTCTTTCAATTTAATAAATAATACGATGTGTGTATTAATTGACCTTGGTTAATTATAAATTGCTAAACATATGTAACGACCCGATTCAGACCCTAGTTGTAATGACCCGATTCATAACGACCCATGTAATGACCCAGCTCAAATCCTAGTATAATAATAGTTAGCCAACAAGATCTTAGGTCACTAGAAGATTAAAAACTCTGACTCGACCTGAAACCCTAATTCGATCTAAAAACCCTAAAAAAGACCTAATACTCAAGAAGCAAAACCTTTATACTCAGAGAAGACTCCTAACATCCTAAATTAAGTAATAATAAGAAATATTAGGTTAAAAATCAAAAAAATCTTATAATTAGGGTAAAATGATCATTTTGCCCCTGGTACTGTAAAAAATCTTAAAAACTCAAATTTTGACACATAGACACCCTAAATCAAATATTTAAATATAATTAAGTAATAAAAGACAAAATAACATCCAAAAATGACAAATATGCCCCTAGTGGCCGGCTACATTGGAGTTTCTACCCAAATAGTGATTTTTTTACAATTTTTAAGCTAAAAAATGAGAAAACGTTGTACAGATCAAATATTATTATGATCCAAAACTTTTCAAACAAGTAATATACATAATAATATAATATTATAGGCCAACAAAAAAATCATTATTAAAGTTCTTACACACTAAAATAAGTCAAAAAGTCAAATATTGTCAAACTAATTTAATTAGACTTAAAAGTTTACACCTATTTAATCAATTGTTATAAAAATTATGATAATTCATAGAAATACTAAATTAATCATAATCTTACTAAAATAACATATTTTGCTAGGTAGAGACACCGAAAAGGACATTGAGCCCCACTTCCCTTCTTCATATTTCCACAATAAGGAGAGAGAGAGAGACTAGAATTTTGAATATTATTGAGGTTCTTCAAAGGTTGGAAGAAGAAGGGAAAAAAAAAGAAGAATGAATGAAGAAGAAGCTTAGAAGAATCAAGGAGGCCACATTAAAGTCAAGTCCTAGCTATCCTCCACTTTTAGATCTTCAAACAAACAAGTAAAACCTCTAAACTTTCTATTCAATATCACTCTAAATATCTCTCAACTCATCTCCATAAACACATGTAAAAACAAGAACCAAAAAATGGATTAAAAAGGCATTGTAATAAGAAAACTAGGATTGTTCATGATTTTTATAGTTAAGAATGAGCTTGAATGTTTGTATCCATGAGTTGTGTGGCTTTTAAAAGTGATGGAACAAATAAATGTTAGTCTTAAACACATGCATACAAAGAAATGAGGTCAAATCTTGACACACCAGGAACTAGGACACAAAACCCTTGAAGGCTTAATTTTTAGGCTTTTTTGACTTTTCGTCCCAAATTTTGATTTATCATAACTAAATGTAAAAACATGATCTAAGTGATAATTTTATGTACAGACCTAGGTTTTGATGTTATCTTTTAAACAAAATTGGGTTGAACTAATTTCATTGAGTAGAACTCGAGGTATGCCATTTTTACTAAGGAGTGCCAATTTCTGATCACCATGAATTACAGACATAAAAATCTTATGTTAGAATGAGAACCGAGCTTAGGTTATAACATGAAACTTGTAGACAACATGTACAGATTTCTGTCCACTAAAACTGAGCCTAAAATATAGAGATTGGATAGGTCAAAACACACCTCAAATCTACTGTTGTAATTCTGTGACTAACCGAGTTTTCTGTCACATGTTTTTGCATGACCCAAAAACGTGTAGGTAACATATTGAACTATTTACTGTCCACAAATGATACCTAGATACCCATGGATGGTCTTTCAAACCGTTTGTGAACTCTCTATTGCAACCTGTTTCTGTTGAGCCTTTTGTAGCTGACTGAATCCATTTTATAAATTGGCCAATATCTCTAACTTGTTCCAAATAACTACCCTTAACACAGTTCATGAAACTTGTAGATGACACATTAAACTAGAACATATCCAAAAATCAGACCTATAGCTCTTGACTTGATGCCCCAAAATCGAGACCAACTAAGGTTCAATTTCTATACTTTTTTTTTGTAAAATGCTGAATCATTTTTTCTTAAATGAAACAAATAACCCATTTACCCTAGGATCGGATCTTAGTGTTAAATATAAAAGATGTAAGAAATATTTTTATATAAATGGTGTCCAAAAACCAGAACTTACTTCCATGTCTAGGTACCCCAAATTACTATTATGCTTTTTAAATTGAAACTTGAATATTTACCCTTAAAGCGTTAAGTGTGTAGTGACATATTTGATTGTGGGACTTGTAGTGTAAGCTTTAATTAGATTATATTGGATGATTAATATATTAAAATAATTACTTGATGATTAAAATCTATGCCGCTAAATTGAATCCATGTCTTATGAATTATAACTTGTGCTTTACAAATTTGTACTACATACTTTAATAAGTTATACCATATGTTATACCATACTTAGATGCCATGCTATAAATAATTGTACATGAGATGCATGTTGTACACCATGATCATTGTCACATTTGCATTCCGGCATGTTGGAGTCTTTTCTGTGTCTATCATTGTGGGTGGGGATACATTGAAGTTATTCTTTTCTCAGCTCTAAGTCTAGGGCATCCCAAGTAACCATTTTGTAATGGTTTTGGAATATATTTCCTGTGAGCACCTTGGGCAGTGTTGAAAAAAAAGATTTGTTTATTATGGATGTTGTTGAGCACCACGGGTTTGTCAATATAAATCTGATTTCAATGGTTTAGATTTTGGGTTGACACCGATAAAAAACATCACGAGTCTTAAGGTGGGACAAATCGATTTATTAAATGTAGGAATATTATTTTGGTGGCGCGGAGGGTGGTTCGGACCCCACACCATTGCCATTGAGTAAAACAGCTATGACATGAAGCTTAGGGGAAGCATTAACTATTCGCAACGAGGCGCGATGATGGCTTTTGTGATCAACTCCCATAAAGTTTACTCTGAAATTTCCAGTGTGGAATTCGTGTTATGATTCTGGGTATATGTCGAGTTGGGCAATAGATTTGCATTCATAGCATTTCATCATTGTATAATTATTAACATATCTGCTTATCGTGCTACACTGTCAAATTTGTATGTCTTCTTGACTTTAAAATATATTGAAGTTAATTGGTATGCGTTGTGACGCCCCGTCCTCCGGGCACATCGAGACATATATAAATATAAATAAAGGGATATTCTAGCCATTCATTCATATTTACATACGTTAGTTATTACATCATAAAGAAGTTCTGAATCGTTCAAAAGTATTTAACTATTATAGTTTCACCAAGAAAATTTAAAAATTACACTAAACATGAGAGAACTGAATATAAGAACAAAAGCAGAAATCTCAACTCCTCAGAATGGATCAGCGGGATCCACGTGCTCTTGGAACTCATCTTGTTCTTCTAACTCTTCTTCTCCCTATGGGATGACTTCCTCTAAGAACTCCTCCTCACATGTGGCACGAATGCCATGAGCCAAGGTCTAAAAGCAAAACACTCTAACTTTTTAACTAATCTCACGGCACAAAATCATCACAACGCATACCATGTAACACCCAATATAGTTTATAGTTAAGGAGACAGATAAATTTATGACAGAATAGCAGATAAGTTAATTAAGCATGCGTATATGAAATGTCGTGTATAAAATGCAGATGCTCAACCCAACATGCACCCAGATTATAATAGCAATTCCACGCCGAAAATCACTAGAGTAAACTTTCACGGGTATTTGATCACCAAAAGCCATCATCGCACCTCGTTGCAAATAATAAATGCATCGCCGCCGGCCTTCATACCACAGCTATTTTACTCAATGTCAACAACATGGGGTTCGCGCTACTTTGGGACTTATTGTCACTGCCCGCAGAAATTATTGTCATTGCTTCAGGACTTATTATTATTGCCTCAGGGACTTATTATCACTGCCCTCATATATTCAGCGGTTTGTCCCATCTTAAGACTCGTGATGCCTTCGCTGGTGTCAACCCAAAAGTCTAAGCTAACGAAATCATAATGCTAGCGACGAATCCATGGTACCCAATAATATTCGTAAACCATTTCAACAACGAGGACGCACCCAAGGTGTATAAGCTAAAATTATTTCAAACACCGAGTACGCACCCACGGTGTATAAACCAAAACATTTTCAAAATCATTTCAAACTCCGAGCACGCACCCTAGACATAGAATCAAGAACAACCTCAATACAATAATCCGAATGGCACCATTATGTTCCCGTACGTTAGGTTCCCGTACATCAGCGTTCCCGATCACTACGGCGTATAGTAGCAGTTCGGCTCAAGACGTAATACGGCTCAGGACATAACACGGCTCAAGACATACATGGCCCAAAGTTAACATATCCAATACAATAATCTGAGTGACACCATTATATTTCCATGCGTTAGGTTCCCATACATCAGCATTCCCGATCACTACGGCATATAGCGGCAGTTCGGCTTAAGACGTGATACAGCTTAAGACGTGATACGGCTCAAGACGTAACACAGCACAGGACATACATGGCCCAAAGTTACTCATACTCGACATAGCAATCTGAATGGTACCATTACGTTCTCGTACGTTAGGTTCCTGTACATCAGCGTTCCCGATCACTACGGCGTACAACGATAGTTCGACTCAAGACGTGATACGGCTCAAAAAGCAACACGGCTCAGGACGCATATGGCCCATTGTAAACACCCCCACATCAACAATATCAATATACAACTTAAAAACATATAAGGGGTAACCCATTAGATGCCTCCAGTGCCACAATCACAATGCTCATAGTATAACAACTTATATTCTAAAGCACAACTAACAATGGCATGCATTCTAACCATCATACATTCACAAATAAGTACTAATCAACTCATCATCATATAAAACTTGGGTCTCAGAGTAAAGGATACTCAAATCACACTTAGCAATCATAAGGCCAAATATCAAGTATTAAATTAAAAGAACCGACAAAGTTTTGGGATAACTAGACTTAGAATCAAGTAATTATTTTTAAAAACCATTTAGATAAAAATATTTTCTAGAACTCTCGTGTTTAACACCAAGGTCAAAACCAAAAGCAAATGGGTGAACATAACATCCTAAGTAAAAACGGCTCAACACTTTTCTCAAGATTTTACCAAAAACATGCTTCAGTTGGTCTCAGTTTTGGGGTATCAGATTACGTCCAAATGAGCCCATTTTTTAGTATGTTTTAGGTCAACATGTCCCATACAAGTTTCATGTTTAGAGTTAAGGTTAATTGTTTGGAACAAGTTAGACTTTTTGGCCATTTTAGAAAATAGGTTCTGTCAGCCGCCAAAACTCAGCATAGCCGATTTTGAACAGAGGCTTTGAAACGGTTTTGGGATATCATCCCGAGACTTTAAGGCCTGATTTTTGGGAAGCAAGTACTTCAATATATTAGCTACAATGTTCATGTAGGACATTTTGGGAATAGGTCACTAAATATTGGTGTTTCAGGCAATACAAAAATATGTGACAGAAGTGTGCCTCGAGGGCTGAAACTCAATAGAGACTTTCAAAGGGATTTTGACATATCAAAACTCAATCATTTGTGCTCATTTTTAGTGGGTAGATAGATAAGCATGTTATCTACAATTTTCATATTTTGACCAAAGTTCGGATCTCACTTTAAACTAGGATTTTCAGGTCGGTAGTTTTGACTTGTTGAAAAACGACGCACTTTGGTAAAATTACAATATCTCGAGTTCTACTTATGCAAATGAGTTGAAACCAACTTTGGATAAAAGTTAACACAAAAAGACAAATTAGGACATAAAGAACATGCTTAGATCAAATTTTTACATTGAGTTATGGCATTCCAAAGTTCAAGAAAGAATCATTTATGTTTTCAAAAATCAAGTCTCATATGGTTCAAGTGTTCTACTTATGTCATGTCAAGTTTTTATTCCATTTCTTTGCATGCTTGTATTTTAAACACTAATATTAAGGCTCCAGAATACTTAGAAGTCATGAAACTCAAAGATAACAACATACAACATCTCATATCACCCATAAACATCACCTCAAATTTCCAACCACGACGCCTTTTCGATTTATTTTCGGTTCTCGATTTTTAAAGTGTTTAAAGAGATGAGTTGGGAATATTTTGAGGGATATTAGACATAAGATTTAGAGATTTTACTTACTTGTTTGAGAGCTTAAGGGATGATGGTATGAAATAACTTAGCTTTTAGAGAAACACCACTCCTTGGTTCCTTTTTCTTCTCCTCCTTCTTTCTCCTTCTTCTCTATTAAACTTGTAGAATACCTCAAGAACACTCAATCAAGCCTTTCTGTCTCTACATGCACAAAAATAACAAGTGGAGAAGAGGGTATTTGGCTTGGTTTATATAGACAAAGGTTAGGGGACACAAGGGGGACAAACGGTACCTTGAAAGACACTTTTTTTCTTCATTTTAATTCATGAAAGATGAATTGATTTGAATGGGTTCATCTTTTGAGGGCTAAAAATCATATATAGAGAAGATAAATATAGCTAGGGCTCTTTGGGGGACAAAAACATGACCCCACATCAATCAATGAGTTTTAATTGGTTTGTGTGCCCTTTCGTGTAAGAAAATACATTAAAAATTAATTTGATGTAACTTTTTGCTGTATTTTCCTACTGAGAACTATTATTTTCGTATGTTTATGATAA
>JAULJZ010030045.1:2448-15160 GCA_032270985.1 Heliamphora pulchella | reverse complement strand
TCTCTCACTTATACTCAAAATCATGTTGCCATACATCTGACTCTCATGCCCTCTACATGACTATCAAAAGTCTTAACCGGTAGGCTCTTTGTAAAGGATCTGCAAGGCTATCACCTGATGCAATCTTGGTCACAATAACATCACCCTTCTGCACAATTTCTCGTATTATGTGATACTTACGCTCAATGTATTTTTCTTTCTTGTGGACTCTTGGCTCCTTCGAGTTTGCAACAGCTCTGCTATTATCACAATAAAGTGTAATAGCTAATTGAACTGAAGGCACCACATCTAGATCCAACAGAGAGGTTTAGAGCCAAACGACCTCCTAAGCTACTTCAGAAGTTGCCAAGTACTCAGCCTCTATGGTGGAATCAGCAATACAAGATTGCTTGATACTCCTCCAACTTATAGCTCCACCTCCCAAGGTAAACACATATCTTGAGTTAGACTTATAAAAATTTTTGTCTGACTAGAAGTTTTAGTCTGTGTACCTCAAAGGTACTAAACTGTTTGCCTTATAAACCAATATATAATTCTTACTCCTTTTTAGGTACTTAATTATATTCTTTACCGTTGTCCAATGCTACTGACCTGGATTCGATTGATATATGCTAATCATGCCAACGACAAAGTAGATGTCGGGTCTGGTTCAAATCATAACATACATTAGGCTTCCTACTTTCGAAGCATAAGGAACCGCCTTCATTTTCTTTATCTCATCAGGTGTCTTAAGACACTGATCCTTGGATAGAGTGATTCTATGCCTGAAAGGGATAAATCATTTCTTGAAATCTTGCATGCTAAAACGAGCAAGGATATCATCGATATACTTTGCTTGTGATAAGACTAACTTCCTTTGTTTTCGATCTCGCAAAAGCTTGATCCCAAGGATTTGACTGCCTTCTCCCAAATCCTTCATACTAAACTGTCTAGATAACCATACTTTTATCGAAGATAACACCCCCATATCGTATTCGATAAGCAAGATATTATGTACATAAAGTACTAGAAAGACCACCATGCTTCCGTCACACTTTTTGTACACATAGGATTCATCTAGACTTTGATCAAAATCATAAGATTTTATGGCTTGATCAAACCGAGTATTTCAAGACCTCGATGCCTACTTAAGTCCATAAATGGATCTCTTAAACTTGTACAATATGTGCTCCTGGCCTTTTGCTATGAAACTGTTTGGTTGTACCATATAGATACACTAGTCAAGACTTTTATTAAGAAAAACTGTCTTGACATCCATTTACCAAATTTCGTAATCAAAATGAGTCGCGATGGATAAGAGAATTCGGATAGACTTAAGCATGGCTACTGGTGAAAATGTTTCCTCATAATCGATATCTTCTTTTTAAGTGAACCATTTTACAACAAGCCTAGCATTGAAGGTTTCTACCTTCCTATCTACTCCTCTCTTTCTCTTATAGATCAACTTGCATTCTACGGGTGTTATTCCTTTAGGTGGTTCTACAAGTTTTCAGACCTAATTAGAATGCATAGACTCCATCTCTGAATTCAAAGCCTTTTTTCAAAGATCTGTATTTTTGTCTTGGAGTGCTTCATTGTAGTTACAGGGTTCGGTATCCAATTCTGCTAGGATCTTGTCAAAAGACTCTCTCAAGAACATATACCGATCGAGTTGATGAACAACCCTCCCACTACGACGAGACACTACCTGCGCTATGTACTAGTAGTAACGTACTGTGCAGAATCTGAACCCTACGCACCATTACCCACATGCTCGTCTGCCATGTTAATGGTAGTACCTTGATCTGGTTCGGGATTTACACATGTCCCGATAATCCTCCCACTACGACGAGGCAATAGGATATTAGTGACTTGTGGTTCTTCTTCCGTTCTACTGGTGTTTTCTCTTAATTCTTCTAGAATAATTTTACTTTTAGGCTTGTGATCTATAATAAAATCCTCTTTTAAGAATTGGGCATTGGTCGGGCATTGGTGTTAACAATGATCTTTTAATCCTTAGCATTATAAAATAAATCACCCTTCATTTTCTTGGGATACCCGATAAAGAAATAGACTTTTATCCTTGATTCTAACTTACCCGCATTCCCTTTCAGCACTTGTGCTAGACACCCCCAAATTCGAATATGTCTCAGACTAGGCTTACTCCCAGTCCACAATTCTGTGAGAGTTAAAGCTACTGACTTAGAAGGAACTAAGTTTAGAATATAAGCCACTATCTCTAATGCAAGTCCCCAAGACGAATTGGGTAATTCCGAATAAGTCATCATCGACATTACCATCTCCATAAGAGTCATATTCCTTCTTTCTGTTACACCATTCTGTTGTGAAGTGCCCAGCGCAGTCAACTAGGATATAATCCCTTCCAACAACAAGTAGTCTCTAAACTCTCCAAAGAGGTACTCGCCACCATGGTCGGATCGTAGTGATTTGATACTTTTACCCAGGCGTTTCTCCGCCTCCGCTCTGATTTCTTTAAATTTTTCAAAGTATTCAGACTTACGGTGCATCAGGTAAATGTATTCATACCTTGAATAGTCGTCAATGAAACTAACGAAGTACTCAAAATCACCTCTAGCCCGGATAGCCATAGGATCACACACATCAAAGTGAATAAGTTCTAATAGTTCTTTAGCTCTATAACTTTTGGCCAAAAAAGGCCTCTTGGTCATCTTACTTTCTAAGCAAGATTCACAAACTAGAAGTGCATACACTTCCAATAAACTCAAAGGTCCATCTACTACCAATCTATTTATCTTTTTTAGATTAATATGATCTAAGCGTAAGTGCCAAAGAAATATTTGGTTCATTAAAGAAGAATTCTTTCTTTTATATGGTAAATTAGATGTGTTATTTAATTCAGTCAGATGCAGTGTACAAGAGATTGAAGTAATAACATACAAATCTTCCACTAATGTATCAGAATAAATAACTCGTTTATTATCCTTAATAATCACAGAGTTATTAAAATAAATCAGATATCCGTCTTTAACCAATTTAGAAGTGGAAACAAAGTTTCTTCTAATGGAAGGTACATAGAAACAATCTCTCAATATTAAAACCCTATCTCTACTAAAACTGAGAGTGACATCTCCCACTGTAACTGTTTTCATATTTGTATTATTACCCATATGCAACCGTAAGTCTGAATGCTTTCTTGGAACTCCTACAATAAATTACAGACATAATTAGTAGCACCCGTATCTACACACTAGGTACCGATGAATAAAACTACTAAATATGTTTCCACAACCAGTGAACATAAATTACCCTGATTGTTCAGCTTGTTGAGATAAACTGAACACTGCTTTTTTCAGTGGCGTGCCTGATTGTAGTGAAAATATCTACCTTTCGACTTTTTCACACCAGTCCGTGGCCCACTAACTACTTTAAAAATCGTGCTACCCTGTTTCTAAACTTTTTTTCTTCTTCTTGCCTTTTAGCCTAGAGGAAGAACTATTTTCGAAAATAAACACATTTTCTTATATCCTAAGAATACCCTCGGCAGTTAAAACTATATTTATTTTCCTTTTCAAGTCTACATAGTTTGGTCCCGTTAATTTGTTTTTTTTGAGTATAACCGCGAGTGAATTGAAAGTTATTTTAAACATGAGAATCACATAATTAAAAACCATTAATTATGACGAACAAAAATTTTAAATTTTATTTTAAATTTGGTTTCCTCTACCATTTAAAAAAAATCGCCAGCAGCCTAATACTCTGTGAATAGCATGTCTCGAAGGGAGGATATCTACTATCCATCGTTTGTCCAGACATGTCAATTTCTATTAATTTTACTATTTAGACAACAAACCATGGCAAGTAAAATTAAATAGCTGACATAGTTTCGGTCCAATAAATAATAACAGTGACTCAGATGGAGATGATACTATTATTTACAGTTAAGTGTTAATCACCACCTAATCTCAAATCAATCGCTTCGCAATGAACCCTTCAGATGGAGAAGTGATCCACACTAACAATTATTCAGAATTATCCCTAAAGGAGGTTCGTACCGGCGATACCGCAATTAATTCTGTTCGATGGGAAAAAAGGCCTTACTGCCAATACGCATAATTAATTACATCACCTATGAACTGGTGATGGAGACCGTGGAATTTATTTGTAAATAAATTTTCTCTCCCACTTAGTTTTTTAAAATATTTTTGAGGGTTATAAAAACTATTTAATTAGAATAAATTTATTAATTTCAAAAACACACGATCCGAAAGATTCTGATTTTTTTAAACCATCTTTCCGTGTTTTAATGTCTAAAAAAATGAATGCACAGTTTTTCCTTTACTTTACAGCTAAAGTATTGAATAAAGACATTCAATTACAGGTTATTACACATTTTTTTAAAAAAATTAATAATTTATTAAAATTAAACCCTTTTCATTTAATTAATCCAAAAATTCAAAATTAATTTTCACATTTTTTCAATATGTCCAATTTATTTAAAAATCATCTTAAACATGTTATTTTGTAAAAAATAAATATCTAAATTTTTTTTAATTAAAAAACTTTTAATTAAAAAAATATAATTTTATTTTCTTTTATAAAATATTAATTAAAATCGAATTTTCTTGAATTAATTAAATTAAACAGGAAATATAAAATTAATATTTATCATCCACACAATTTATATAAATAAATAAATAAATAAGATAAATATTGCCCAATTTTATAATCAAGGTGAAACTCTATAGAGTTTCAAGTTCCTGTATCCAAATAAGCTTTTAGTCTTTCAATCGCTGCAGAAAATTGCTTATTCTTATCAGAATTCAACCAGGACTTATCCATTCGCATTGTTATAGATATATAACACTTCTCGATCAAAACATATCAGAAAATAATCCCTGAAGCTGCCTCAAACAGCCACCACTGTTGGCAACCCGCCAGCAGTACTGCACCAACCTATTCCCAAGGCTTTTTTGACCTCTTTCTGAACTCGATTTTTGTCTCCGTTTTTTCTGAAACGTAGCTAATGAAGTATACTATTTTTTGTGTAAAAATTCTGATTAAAAAATATCGAGAAAAATGGCTTTCGATGGCCGCCAAACCACCGCCGCTGCTGCTGTTGCGTTGCCCCTAGTTGCTGCCAACTTCCTGAGGCCGTTCTGGCCTCATCCGAGCTTTTTTTTCATTCTCATTTTTTCTAAAATATAGCTTGGAAAGTATGCTATTTTTTTGATAAAAAACCCGATCAAAAATAAACCGAAAAATAGGCTTCAATGGCCTGAGAAGCCGCTACACCGCACTGCCCAGCGTTGCCTGCTGTTGCTTCCACTGTTTTGGATTTTTTCGTAGTTGATTCGACTCCCATTTTTCACTATTTTTAGCATTGATATCGAGCAATACAATTTCCTAAAGAACGCCTCGAAAATAGTCCCGTAAAGCATCAAAAAATGGTCCCAAACAGCCCCTGAACTGCCGTTGCCCACTGCCGCCTTGCGCCGCCAATTTTGAAATTTTTTTGTCCAGGTTTTTGCTATGTTTTTCAACTATTTTTTCAGTCTATTTTACTGCTATTCTATTTCTAAAAAATTTTAAAAAACTCGTCCCGAAAAAGTCACAAAATCGAGCAAAAGACGGCCCCCGGGCCGCCCGCCAAAGCCGCTGCCGATGGGCTATTTTACCGCCCCTATTACTGCATTTTCGGACCTGTTTTGCTGATGTTTTTAATATAGAAAACCTGTAGAAAATTTACCAAAAAACCTGTTTCAAAACTAGGCAAAAATCGTCGCGATTCATGGCCTAAAACACCCGAAACCATCGCCAAAACCACCAGTTGTACTGCTGCCCATTTTTCGTATTCTTGAACATATGAACATGTTCTTAAATATTCTAAAACATCTAAAAACAATAATAAAAGCTTTTACATCAAAAATCTATATCCCGAAAGCTCACATTCAAACTGAAAAAGCTTAAACTATCACGATTAATTCTCGTGATTAAAAAAATAATCATCATCTACACATTCAATCAAATATGAAAATAATGACGATCATAAAATCGAAATTAGAACGCCTGCAAAACAAAATTAGTACAATTTTAATTCTACCCAACCCCTCGATTAACCGTAAACATAATCAAAACGGCTCTGATACCAATTGTTAGAGCTAAACTGCTAAGATAATTGATTTGAATACGATTTTTCGATAAAAAAAAAAATTGAACGGGCAATCGCCGAAACAGGCTCTAGATTAAAAAATTTTTTTGATGTCGAACGATCAAAATAAAATCCGTACTCCGAAAGTTAGATTCGGGATTATACATTTTGAAATATGTTAGATTGATTTCGGTTACTGCAACAATTACAAAAGTGAATCCTTCGAGTTAAAGTCCCGATCAAGCATTCTACTGTATTCCCAATACGAGTCACGAACGTAGAGTGGGCTATGATCATTTGTGAATTTAAACCTGCTAAATTAATCACAATAGAAAATACATGGAAATCCTAGTCTTTAAAGACGACTTATGATTTATGTTTAGCATAACCGCATATATATATGGCTACAGTAGGGACTTGTGGAGTAAATATAACTTGGGCTTCTAATGTAATTATGAAAACTTGCCTACCTTTGAGGCAATTTCATAAAAATATAAATTACAATTCATATCACTAAAGAATTGTAATTGAACTCTCAACCATATTCTCAAAACTGATTATTCGAGCTCTTGTTATTAAATACTAAACTTATCTCCCCACGTTATATTTTTCGATACCCACCAATTAAATTTAATTATTGACAATTAAATTTATTCGGTATCTTGTAATTTTTTAAGTCCGTCCGCTTAATTTATTTGACCGTCGGATAATCAAATCTACCTGCAGGGTTTAGCCCGGTAAAAACTTATAATATTCCTTAAGGGGGTATCGTCAGTCCCGATCCTTCGAGACGTGGATTCCGTCAATAATTAATATTCATTATATAATTAATACCGCTATTCAACTTACTGAGACTATTAACCCATAAAAGATCGCACCATCTAATGAATCAAAATAACGAATATTGAATATACGCAAATAATAATTATTTCGAAATTAAGAGTATAAGCACTTATAATAACTTTGGGGTGTGAATTAATTTATGTAGTCAATTTAAAATTAATTATCCCAATATGGTCATGTTCAATACACCCAAAGTATACTAGTATAGAGAGTCGAAATAATAGACGACACTATTATCTATTCCCCGTAACTAAAACAGACATACTAAAACTCTGTACTACAGTCGTACCGATGGTTTATCCAATTCCATCTAAACTGTTAACAAAAACTTATATTCTGCAAGAACCTATAATTTGGTCATCTGTGTGCAAGTCATACTCTACACACCAGATTAAATACTGTACAGAATAAAGGACAACTATGTATAATATTAAAGAAATGATATTGCATTCATTGCTCATTAAGATTATCAAAAATTAGAAAAATAATTTTATTAAAAATAAAATTAAATACTAAAACCAAATAAAATCTATGATTTTTAGTATACAACCCTGACAGTAATAGCATGTAAGCAATGTATGTGGAAGCATGTTCGTATATATATCCTTTGCATGAAAAACAATGTGTTTAATACTTTCTGTAAGACATAGAAGAGCATGTTTTTAACATGATTTCATGTTCACTGATACACTGTACACTTGAAAATGCTTTTGCAACCCATTAAACATAACGGCTGCGACCTTTAGTTGTCACAGCCGTGAGCTTTTTGTCCTTGTTAGTACGACCACTATGTATGTTCTTCACGACCACCTATTTTTCTTCATTTTTGTCACGATCGCAAATTCTGTTGCCACGGCCGTTAACTTTTTGTGAGACCAGTAGCTTAGAAATTATGGTTGGGCCATTATGTTCTTTCTGTTTGATTCTGCATGCAGCATGTTAAGAATATGAGTTGTAAAGTATGTCTTCCAAGGACTTTTTGCTTTCTTTTGGTAAGATCCTTAATCACCGTTTGCATGTTTTAGTTTCCTTTGTTTATACAATGAATGTGGTATATTTGGGAATGATAGCTTTACTGCATGACCCTTAGAATTTTCCATATCTTTTAGTTAGATTTTAATCCTCATTTGCATGTTTTGATTAAACAATAATTGTGGCATGATTAGAAACCAAAACTCAAGTTGCATGACCCTTTTAGGACATTACCCTGTTTACATATTTTTCTTTATCTTGCTTACTTTTATATGAACTCTCTTGAACCTCCATTTATGTATTTGTTACCTTTAAAAAGTTTAAAACAAGAACCAATACTGACAAAGTAGAGGCCAACCTCGCGGTTGGGCGAAAAAGGTGTCTAACACCTACCCTTTTCGTACCTTAACCCCCGAACTCCCTTTTTCTCAAGTAACGTTTAAATGACATGTAGCTTACTTTTTGTTTTTCTTGGTTTTTCTCAAAAATCAAGCGGCGACTCCATGTTCTTCGTGTGTTTGGATATGTTAGATTTTCTCGAGTAACGTTTAAATGACATGTAGCTTACTTTTTGTTTTTCTTGATTTTTCTCAAAAATCAAGCGGCGACTCCATTTTCTTCGTGTGTTTGGATATCTTAGAATTTCATTTTGATATAAGCGTTTTCTTTTCTAAAAACAATGGATATCCAAAATATTATTTTTTGGACTCACCCAAAAACGCCCGCAACACCTAATTTTGTGGAAGGGGGAGGACCTACTCAAGGGTGCGTTCAACCCAAACCACATGCGCGCGCGTTACTGTTGCCCTTTTGTCCAACTATTCGGTCGTGCCAGGCTTAGGCCCCAGTTGCCGGTCAGGTCGGATGAACCCTTATCTTTTTGCAAAATATTTAATTTTTGAAGTTGAAATAAAAAACGAACCATTAAAGTTCAAATTCAATTTGCATCTGTTCACAGGTCGAACTGCCAAATTGAATCGGTTAGTGACTGTTCATTCCTGTCCAAACAAGCACCTCTGGGCCTTTAAGTTGGCTGACCCTCTGCCCATTTCAGGTATTCAATTTTCCAAAGTTCTTCCTTCCTCCTTCTGCGCTTTCGCTTCTGCCTTTTTGCTGCATATTCCTGCTATCCAATAGTGAGTTTCAAACACTGTTTCGGTTCACCGAGCCTTCATATTATTATGCTGCTTTCGAAATCTGTCAATCGTTGTATCCTGAGAAATATATGCTATCAAACTTGAAGCAGCAAAGCGAGAGCGTTTTTGTCTTAAGGGCATCGTATCAAACACGTGACTCGATCTTTTTCTATTGTAACAGGTTTTCGAAATTTTGGTATTTCTATTTTCATTATTTTTCCTGCAATTCTATTTTTTGACTTTCTATACTATAATTCTTTGCTATCCGTTTAAGTACAAAACATATTGTTTTATTTCATTTTCCTAACAATCAAAAGACAAAAAATTAATTTATTTTATTTTGCTTTAACTACGTTATTAATCATGTTTTTTTGTAAATTTTATAATTAATTTATGTGTTACTATTTCTATTTTTCCTTGGCAGATTTAAGAAATTTTTTTTTTGAAGACCAATCTGTAGTGTTAATTTTTATTGTTATTTTAAGAAAAAATAAAATCATTTTCAGATTTATTTTTCGTGCTGTTAAACATAATTGCTTTGGGTTGTTTTTGTAATATCAGGAAAAAAATTATAGATTCTGCAACTGTTGGTACTACTGCTACTGTTACCCCTACTCCTATCCCAGTTATACCTTCTTGATATCGTTTGTCACTCGACAATGCCGGTGTATCACGGGAAAAATTCAAAAAGTTCAATGGAACTAATTTCAAAAGTTGGCAATAAAAAATATTGTTCTATCTTATTACTTTGAATCTTGCTAGATTCCTTCATGAAGATGCTCCAGCATTAATAGATGATGAAACCAACCGACAATCGGTTGCTGTAGTGGAAGTATGGAAACATGCTGATTTCTTGTGTCGGAATTATATTATCAACGGACTGGACAACACACTGTACAACGTGTATAGTCTAATCAAGACGGCAAAGGAACTATTGGAATCCCTAGATAGAAATATAAGATGGAGGATGCCGGTACGAAGAAATTCGTTGTTGGCAAATTTTTAGATTATAAAATGGTGGATTCCAAGCCTATCGTCGAATAAGTACAAGATTTTTAACTTATCCTGCATGATATTCATGCAGAAAGTATGCTTCTGATTAAATCTTTTTAAGTTGATGCTATTATTGAGAAACTACCGTAAGCTGAAAAGATTTTAAGAATTACTTAAAAAGAAAAGCAAAAGGAGATGAAACTAGAGGAATTGATTGTCAAAATGAGGATAGAGGAAGACAACCGTAATTCTGAGAAGAAGATCGAAATGGAGTCCAAGGCCAATATTGGAGAACAGGCGCCTAAAATCAGCAACAAGAAGAGAAAGCATGTTTGTGATAAAGGTAGGGACTCTAAGAGACTCAAATTCAATGGTAAGCGTTACATCTGTGATAAGCCCGGGCATCATGTAAAGGACTGTCGCAGTAAGCGTAAGAACTCTGACAAGAAGAACGCCCTAAGCCAATATAACGGAAGTAGACAACCTTTCTACTTGGGTGAATGACATTAGTCTTTCTGCCGTTGTATCTGAATCAAACCTAGTTGGAAATCCCATAGAATGGTGGGTGGATACTAGAGCTTCTTGCCACATTTGTTCAGACAGACGGATGTTATCAACTTATCAAGTGATAGATGAAGAGCAGTTGTACATGGGCAATTCCTTTATTTCCAAGGTGGAAGGGCAAGGAAAAGTGATGCTGGAGATGATTTCGAGGAAGAACACACACTCAATGTGACGCCCCATTTTACGGGCACGTCGGGACATACGTAACCATAATTAAAGGAGATATTCTAACCATGCATTCATAATTAGATATGATAAATACTACATCATTAAAGGTTCAGAACTTGTTCAAAATAATTAACGATTACAGTCATCCAGTGAATTTAACAAAAGTTACAATATGCCCGTGGAAACTAAACAAAATATCAAAAAGGGTGGTCTTCAATTTCTTCAATTTGCGTTGCTAGGATTGGCTGGGTCCTGCCACTCACCTTGTTCCTCGAGAACTCCTTCTCCTTCGGGTACGTCTCCCTCAAAAGGTTCTCCTTTCTTACTTGTGGCATGAATGCCATGAGTCAGAGCCTAGAAGTAAATTTCCTAAACTTTTTAACAAACTCACAACAAAATATCTTACAATATATATCGTATAATACCCAATACAATTTAAGGCTAAGGTGATAGACAAATCTTAACATTTTCGCAGGGTAAGCATATATAACAACAATTATGCAAGTGCGTAATGCAAATGAATACGATGCAAATGCTCAACCCAATATACATCCAGAACCATAACATGAATTTCACGTCGGGATTTTACAGAGTAGACTTAATGGGAACGTGACCACCAAACCTATTCTTGCCTCGTTGCGAAAGGTAAACGCTCGCCTTGGTTTCATGCCTCAGCCGTTTTACTCAATGACAACGGCGTGGGGAAGCCAGTTCCATTCTTATTCCAAACCATCCACCCTTATTCCAAGTTCTCTGGCCAGATTATATGCACACAAACCTACCTTAAGGACAAAAATGTTCATTTGGCGTCAACCTAAAGTCTAAATTACTGAAATTAAAAGGCTAGTGACGAACCCACATAAATCATTTATGTGACATAGATCTAACCTATCGGCATGGTTTTTAATTATCAAATTGTTAATTTCATACACCAATCACTCACATAAATCATTTAAAATTCATATATTCAAGTTCCACAATGTGACACGTTACTCATACACTTAGCCAAATTTGGGTAATCGTTCAAACGTCAATTTTAAAGTTATAATAGTGTTTTGAGGTACATAGATATGCATTTAATTTTTAATTTTTGAACACCAATTAGATAAAAATATTTCCTACAACTTTCATGTTTAACACTAAGGTAAGATCCTAGGAAAAAGGGTAATTTATTTTAATTAAGAGAAATTCATTCAGCACTTTACAGAGAAAAATGCAGAATTGGGGTCTCTGTTGGCCTCCGTTTTGGGGCATCAATTAAAGGTTTATGGGTTTGATTTTTGGGAAAGTTTTAGTTTAAGGTGTCCCCTACAAGTTTCATATTTTGTGCTAAAACTAGTTGTTTGGAACAAGTTGATGAGTTTGGCTAATTTATAAAATAGAGCCAGTCAGCATAAAAAGGTTCAGCAGAATCGATTTTCAATAGAGAATGCTTAAAACCTTTGGGGGACCATCCGAGGGTATTTTAATCTGATTTTTGCTTAGTATCTAGTTTAATGTGTTAGCAATATTTTTCATGAAAACCACTTTTGGAGTTGGCTATTAAAAACTTAGGTTTTTGGTCTCACAAAAATGTGTGACAGAGAGCTCTGCAAGTCATTGAATCACAATAGTGACTCTAGGAAGAGTTTTGGTCTATCCAGACTTCTTTTTTTTGGCTCAATTTTGGTGGAAAGTAAGATAAACATGTTATCTACAAGTTTTATGTTTTGACCCAATCTCGGTTCTCACTCTAACGTAGGGTTTTTAGGTCTGCAAGTCAAAGTGGTCAAAATCTGACACTCTTTGATAAAAATGGTATATCTGGAGTTATACCCAACGAAATCACTTCAAACTAATTTTTTATGAAAGAGAACATAAAGAGCTAGGTCTGGACATAAAAATTATATTTAGATCATTTTTCTAAAATTATTTATGGTAGTTTAAA
>JAULJZ010030035.1:0-15160 GCA_032270985.1 Heliamphora pulchella | reverse complement strand
GGGGGGGGAACCAATGACCCGGGAAGATCCCGGAAGGGAAAGAAACCTCCCTAAAAATATTTAAAATGAAACACGGGCATGACCCAGGGAAGAAAACTACAGTAAGAAAAATCGAATGTGGTGAAAAATAAAACCCGAGTAAGAACCCGAAGGAAAAGCTAGCCTAAGTAAAGGATAACAGAAAATCCGGCTCGAACCCAGAAAAAGAACTAGCCTAAACTTGATCAAAACACTCCTAAAAATATACAAACAAAATATACAATGAAGAAAAACACATAATCCTAGTAGGGTTAGCAACACCTAATTGGGGGGTTCTAAGTTCACTATATGCAAAAGACCGGCTTTGGTCAATCGAACAGGGTACCTTCTGAATAGAGTCGGGTATATACCTCCCATGCCTGGAGTGGGGCAGGACATGGTCAAACGGTACGCTCGAACTCTTTTACTGCACCTATGATAGCGTACAGTCAGTAAGGGTTTCTCGTCTTCTCAACAATTTTCGAAACGGATTAATGTTCAGGGCATTAGGTCAACCAGGTCCGGTTTGAAGAACAATGCATATGCATGCGAAAAATGCAAATGAAAAATTTTATTAAGAACCAATGATGTTTTCGAATCTAGTCTTCTTATTTGATTTTGGAAACTAGTCCCCAGCGGAGTCGCCAGAAAATACTGTGGCGTTGGGATTTATGGGTCATTTTGAAAAATGTTCAACAATAAGAAATTCAAAGAATATTTAGAAAAAATGTTTTAACACCTTGAAAATTAAATTTTCAAAACTCCTTTTTTTGAAATTAGAGTCGCCACTTAGTTTTTGAGAAAAACTAAAAAAAATAAAATTGACGACTGATTTTTAAAATGTTAACCAGAGAAAGAGGGTTCAAGGACTAAGGTACGAATCGAAAAATGTGTTAGGCACCCCGTTCACCTAACCATAAGGTTGGCCTCTACTAATCATCATTGGTTCTTTAATATGATTTCTCAAATACATGCAAATAAAGAAAATGGGGTGAAGAGAGAATATTCAAAATTAAGTATAGAAAATACATAAAATATGTACATAAAACTCCAAAACAAATAAGTGTCAAAAGAAGAATCCTAAATCCTACGGTATGCAATTTCTATCTAAAGGATACATGAAACACATCCTCATACAATATTGTTTAAATAACCTAAACCAACATGCTTTGGTTAAAAGAAAAATATGCCAAAGTGCTAAAATTATCTAAACATGGATTGCACAAAAATGGACTACACAATTTTAAAATAAAGTAATTAAACCCTAAACTAATATACACAATATGCATATTATCAAATTATCTAAAAGTATGTAAAAATTTTATGTTAAAAACTAACCAAAACAATAAAATCTAATAACAAATATTTTATATATTAACAAGCAAATATTTGAAACTCTAATTTGAAGAAGAAAGAAATAAAAGAAAGCTTACAAGCCAAAACAAAATGTTAGAAAATGCTTGTTTAAACTACTAAAAGAAAATTTTATTATTTATATTTTATACTTTTTGAACAAAACAAAAGAAAAGAAAAATAATAGAAATGAACTAAATAAATGAGTTTTTAATTATTGTTAGAGGAGAAAATTACACTATTGACTTGAAAGATTAAAATAAGAAAAATGAGAAGAACATTAACTAACATAAAAGGTATTTTTATTTTTTTGTGTCTTTTTTTTGTGGTTAATAAAAGAAAAGAAAAGAAAAATATTATAGAAGAAAAATTAAGTTGACAAAGGAAGATTTTAAAAGAATAAAAGAAGATCTAACATTTTATGTTTTTAAAAGAGAAAAAAAAATAAAGGAAACTAAAAGAAGATATGACTGGCTTCTCTCAAGTATTTCATATCGAACTGCCTAGATAACTATACTTTAACCGTAGATAATTCTCCCACATCATTTTCGATGAGCAAGATATCGTCTACATAAAGTACTAAGAAGATCACGGCGCTTTCGTCACGCTTCTTATACACACAGGACTCATCTGGAATTTGATCAAAATCATAAGACTTAATGACTTGATCAAACCGGGTGTTCCAAGACCTCGATGCCTGCTTAAGTCCATAAATGGATCTCTTAAACTTACACAACCTGTGTTCCTAGCCCTTTGCAATGAATCCGTCTGGTTGTATCATATAAATACACTCATCAAGACTTCCGTTAAGAAAAGCTGTCTTGACGTCCATTTGTCAGATTTCGTAATTGAAATAAGCGACAATGAATAAGAGAATCCAAATAGATTTAAGCATAGCTACCGGTAAAATTTTTTTTCTCATAATTGATCTCTTCTTTCTGAGTAAATCCTTTAGCAACAAGCCTAGCTTTGAAGGTTTCAACCTTCCCATCTGCTCCTTTCTTCTTTTTATAGATCCACTTGTATCCAATGAGTTTTATCCCTTTGGGTGGTTCTTCATGTTTTCAAACCTGATTGGAATACATAGATTCCATCTCGGAATTCATAGTCCTTCGTCAAAGATCTACTTCTTTGTCTTGAAATGCTTCATTGTAGTTACAGGGCTCGGTGTCTAGTTTTGTCGGGATCCTGTCAAAAGACTCTTCCAAGAACATATACTGGTCAGGTTGATAAACAACCCTCCCACTATAACAAGGCACTACCTGTGTCTGTATACTAACAGTAACACACTGTGTAGATTCAGAACCCTGTGCATTAACACCATGTTCTTAATTTGCACCTGTCTCGATAATCCTCCCATTATGACGAGGTAATGGGATATCAGTGACTTGTTCTTTCGTTCTACTAATATTTTTTCTTAGTTCTTTCAGAATAATATTGCTTTTGGGCTTGTGATCCATAATATAATTCTCTTTCAAGAATCGGGCATTAGTGCTAACAATGACCTTATGATCCTTAGAATTATAAAACAGACCACTCTTCGTTCCCTTAGGATACCCTACAAAGAAATAAATTTCTGTCCTCAGTTCTAATGTACCCGCGTTCCCTTTTATCACATGTCCTAAACACCCCCAAATCTGAATGTGTTTCAGACTAGGCTTACGCCTGGTCCACAATTTTGTAGAAGTAGAAGGTACTAAGTTCAGAATGTAAGCCGTTGTCTCTAAAGCGAGTCTCCAAAACGAATCAAGTAAACCTGAATAACTCATCAGGGACCTTACCATTTCTATAAGAGTCCTATTCCTTTTTTCTGCTACACCATTCTTCTACGGAGTGCCAGGTGCAGTCAACTGAGATGTAATCCTCTCTGATGATAAGTAGTCCTTAAACTCTCCAAAGAGATATTTTTCAACACGGTCGGATCGTAGTGATTTGATATTTTTATCCAGACGCTTCTCCACCTTCGTCTTGAATTTTTTGAATTTCTCAAAGCATTCAGACTTACGATGCATCAGGTAAATGTATCCATACCCTGAGTAGTCATCAATAAAACTGATGAAATACTCAAAATCACCTCTAGCCCAGATTGTCACAAGATCACACACATTAGAATGAACCAGCTCCAACGGTTCTTTAGCTCTATAGCCTTTGGCCGAAAAGGTCATCTTGGTCATTTTACCTTCTAAGTAAGATTCACAAATTGAAAGTGCCTCCACTTCTAATGAACTCAAAGGTTCATCTGCTACCAGTCTGTTTATCTCTTTTAGATTAATATGACCCAAACATAAATGCCAAAGAAACGTTTGATTCATTAAAGAAGGAAACTTTCTCTTATATGGTAAATTAGATATGTTATTCATTTCAGTCAGTTACAGTATAGGAGTGATAGGAGTAATAACATAAAGATCATCCACCAATGTACGAGAATAGTTAACCCGTTTATTATCCTTAACAACCATAGAATTATTAAAATAAATTAAATATCCATCTTTAACCAATCTAGAAACGAAAATTAAGTCCTTCTAATGGTAAGTACATAAAGACAATCTCGCAATATTAAAACCCGATATTCACCAAAACTGAGAGTGACATCTCTTACTGCAACTGCTGCTACCTTTGTATTATTGCCCACAAGCAGGTAAATCTCCCCATCACTAAGTTATCGGATCTTTTGAAACCTCTGCAATGAATTGTAGACATAATTAGTGGCTTCCGTATCTACACACCAGGTACCGATAGATAACATCGCTAAACATGTTTCCACAACTAGTGAACATAAATTACTCTGTTTGTTCTGCCTTTTGAGAAATATTGGACATAGCTTTTTCGAGTGTCGGATCTGGTTGCAGTGAAAACATCTGTCTTTCAGCTTTTTTACACCAGTCCGTGGTCTACTAACTATCCTGGAAACTATGTCTCCCTATTTCTAAACCTTTTTCTTTTTCATGCTTTTTAGCCCAGAGGAATAATCTAGAAATGCGTTTTTCAGAAACAAACACATTTCTTAGTATTCAAGAAATACCATTTGTAGTTAAAGTTATATCCAAGTTACATTTCCAGTCAACAAAATTTAGTCCCGTAAGTTTATTTTCTTTTAGTATTAAAGCGAGTGAGTTGAAAGCCATTTTAATAATGAGAATCACATAATTAAAAAATCATTAATTATGATGAGCAAAACTTTAGATTCATTTTAATTTGGTTCTCTCTACCATTTTAAAATTAATTTGCCAGCAGCCTAGTAACCTGAGAATAACATACCTCGATGGGAGGATGTCTACTATCCTTCATAAGACCAGACAGACCAATTTCTTTTAATTTTACTATCTAGGCAACTGACCCTACCAAGAAAATTAAATAGCTGACATAGTTTCGGTCCAGTATATAATAGTAGTGACTTAAATGGAAAGTATACTATTATATGCAGCTAAGTGTTAACCATTATATAATCCAAAATTAATCACTTCGCAATGAACCTTTCAGATGGAGAAGTGATCCACACGAACAATTATCTAGAATTATTCCTAAAGGAGGTTTATGCTGGCGATACCGCAATTAATTTGTTCGATAGGGAGGAAGGCCTTACTGCCAACACGTAGGATTTAATTGCATTACTTACAAACTGGTGATGGAGACCGCATGATTTATTTGTGAATAAATGCCCTCTCCCACTTAGATTTTAAAACATTTTTTGAGAGTTACAAAAATCTATTTAATTAAAATAAATTTATTAATTTAAAAAATCACACGATCTGAAAGAATCAAAATCTTCTCGTGTGCACGATTCCAAAGATTCTAATTTATCAAACCATCTTTTCGTGTTTAAATGCTAACAAATAAATTTTAATAAATGCACAATTTCTCCTTTAGTTTTTCAATTAAGGTTGTGATTAAAGGTATTTATTTATTTTATTTTTCGTTCTATATTTTTCAAAAAATAATAATTTATTTTGATTAAAGATTTTTTTATTTAATTAATTCAAAATTCGAAATTAATTTTTACGTTTTTCCAAGATATCCGAATAAAAAAAATATCTTAAACGTGATATTTTGTAAAAAATAAAATATCTAAAAATTTTTCATTTAATTAAAATTAATTAATTAAAAAAACTTAATTTTATTTTTCATTACGAAATATTTTAATTAAAATCGAATTTTTGAATTAATTAAATTAATAGGATAAATAAAACAGATATGCAATCATCCATGCAGTGTATATATATACAAACATGATATGCATATATCCCGATTTTATGATCCAAGTGAAATACATAGGTGTTTTAATCTCCCAAAGAAAATTAGTTATTTCAAATCCCTGTTCGCTTTTAATTAAGTGTGCTGATTGCATCAAGCTTTCCTCATATTATCTGATATATCAATATATATCATATCAGTCTCGTATGTATATATACATCAAAATCATCCCCAGAAAAGAGAAAGTCACCGACAACCACCAGCCACCGTCGGCACCACCTTGCCGCCCCACCTTTAGGCGGCTCCTTCCGCCTTATCCAAATTTCGTTTTCGACGAGTTTTATACCGTTGAAAAGCACTCAAAAAATAGGATTTTTTTTATCAATATCTGCTCAAAACCAGTACCGAAAAAGGCTAAAAAATGGCCAGAACCTCAAAAAATGCTGCTGCCCACCACAGCACTGTGCCGCTAACTTTTCGAGGCTTTTTCGACCTCTTCTCGAACTCTATTTTGACGTACTTTATATCAAAAGAAAGCTATCAAAAAATACTATTTTTCTATAAAAATTACTGCTAGAAAATAGCTCAAAAACCCGCTGAAAAACCACCTAGAACAGACTACCGCCGCCCACTAGCGCAGCCGCTTAGAACTGCTAACTTTTCGGGGCTTTTTCGACCTCTCCCCGAACTCTATTTTCGATGTATTTTATACCGTTGAAAAGCTCTCAAAAGGTAGAATCTTTCTATCCAAAGAACTTCTCGAAAATAGCCCAAAAAACTATCGAAAAACTGCTTGGAAGCTGCTATCGCTAGGCGCCATCACCGTTGGCTTGTTGCTGCGTGTTTGGGTTGTGATTTTTGTCCAATTTTTTTTGATTTTTTACAGTATTTTGAGGTATGTTTTACTGCTATTTTATATTTAAAAAATTTCCTAAAAAATCATCTCAAAAATAGTGCAAAATGTCATAAAAACCGCCGCTGAATCACCGCTGGCAAAACCGCCGAAATCGAGCTGTTTTGGTGATTTTTCCTTGTTGTTTCTGACTTGTTTTTTTGCTATTTTTTATTTGTAAATACTGCAGAAAAACTCACAAGAAAAAATCGTTTAAAACCATAAAAAACTTACCGTGATCCGTGACCCGTAAAAACTCGAATCACCGTCGGTGCTGCCTCCGTTCTTGGATATGTTTAATCTGTTCTCAAATAATCTAAACAGATATTTCCATAAAATTAGCTATTACATCAATCCTATGTTCCAAAGGGTAACATTCAATCTATCACGGTCAACCCCCGTGGTTAAAAAATAATCATCATTCACACTATTCAATCAAACATGAAAAATAAATGACGATCATAAAATCGGGATTAGAACGCCTACAAAACAAAGTTAGCAACAGTTCTAAAACTACCCAGCCCCGATAACCGAAAACAAAAAATAAAATGGCTCTAATACAAATTGTTGGTGGCAAAACTGTTAAGATTTTTGTTTTTGCAAACGATTATCTGAAAAAAATTAACTGGACGGGCAAACACCAAAACGGGCTCTAGTTAAAATTTTTTGATGACAAACGATCAAAATAAAACCCGTGCATCCGAAGTTAATTTAGAAGAATACTTTTTTATCGGTCGAATCTTCAACTACGATTTGAATTCAAGTTGAAGCTACTGTCAGATCTTCTACTGTATTCCCTTATGCAATTCTCAGATATAATGTGGGATATAATCTTTCGAAAACTCATACCGATAGAACCAGGACAGATTTAGTCTTAGAAGATAAGTTATAAAATTGGTTCAGCCTACCCGTATATATATAGGGCTACAGCAGGGACCTGGGGAGTAATTATGAGTAAGATTTCTAGTAGAACACAGACACGTATCAGCGATTTTTGTAATTAAGCAAACCTCATAGCGGTATCTGCAATTATGGAAAACCAGCAGCGATTTCTGCAATTTTTATAAAACACTAAATTACAGTTCACACCACTAAAGAACTATAATTGCACTCTGAGCCATGATCTCAAAACCATATAGCATTAAGCTCATGTTATTAGATGTTTTCCATTTCTCCCCACGTTAAGACTCCCGATACTCGCCAATTAAATTTAATTATTAACAATTTAATTTAATCGGCATCTTGATATTCCTTAAGTCTTTCCGCTTAACTTATTTGACCGCTGGATAATCAAATCCACCTGTAGGGTTTGGTCGGGTTTAAACTTATAAACTTCCTTAAGGGGGTATCGTTAATTCCGATCTTTCGGAACGTGAATTCCATCAATAATTAATATTTGCTATATAAATAATACCGCTATCCAAGTTACTGGGATTATGACCCATATAAGATCACACCCTATAATGAATCAAAACAACGAATATTAAATATATGCAAATCAATAATTATTTTAAGATTAAGAGGATAAGCACTATTCATAATAATCTTGGGGTGCGAATTAATTTATATAGTCAGTATAAAATTAATTACTCCAAATATCTCGTTCAATACACACAAAGTGTACTAGCATAGAGAGTCGGAACAATAGGCGCCGCTATTATCTGTTTCCCGTAACTACGATAGACCCACTAAAACTCTGTGCTACAGTCATACCGATGGTATGTCCATTTTCGTCTAAACTGTGAACATAAAGCTTACATCCTGCAAGAACATAAAATCTGATCTTCTGTGTGCAAATTGTACTCTATACACCAGATTAAATACTATACAGAATATTGGACATCCATGCATAACATTAAAGAAGTGATACACATACATTACTTATAAAGATTATCATAAAATAGGAAATTAATTTTATTAAAATAAAATTAAATACTAAAAACATGATTTTCAGTGTACCAACCATAACACGCTTACCATTGTTAGACTCGTCTGAGCTAGTTCTGTTTTCCTACCGTTATGCTGCTCATTTTGCCCTAGAAATCTAGATCAAATCGATACCTTTGGCCTAGTTCTGTTGCCTTGCCGTAGTGCTGCCCGTTTCTCCGTTTAGATAAGCCTCCCATCTAGAATTTGGTTAAGCTTCTCCTTAACCTTTACCCCTGGTTTTCGGATGTTCTATTGTTATGCTGCCCGTATAGGCCCGACAGGGGTATTGCTTCAGTTTCAGTGGTTATCTGCTTGCCGTTTTGGGTATCTGGGATGTTTGCTACTTATTGTCAGAGTTTCGTTTAGAGAAGTGTTTGATACTGGTTATTTTGCTTTTGGGATCCATCTTTTCTTTAGGTTTAGATCATTGAGTCGGGAAGATTATAGTCAACACGTGTCTAGGCAAGATTAGGGTCAGGCAAACTCTACCGAATATCTGAACAGCTAACTGAGTCCTCGAAAATGGCAGAGAATGAAGTTAATTTGACATCCTTGATGAGGGCGATCACTGAGATACAAAGAGCTATGGAATAATAAACCCATCTGCCTGGGGTAAATGAACAGCCGGACGACACAAATGAGAACTGTGAAGACTTTTGGGATGATAACCAGGGATAGGATGCACCACAAGTCGCTGTGCCACCTCGGGTTCCTCGCCTGATGGTGGTGGTGGAAGAAATTACAACCCAGTCTAGGGAGTCCACACTGACAGAGAAAATTAACCGTATGGAGAAGGTCTTGAGAAAGGGAAAGGGAGTGGAAGAATACATGTTGGATGTAGGCGATTTGTATTTATTCCCAGATGCTAAACTGCCCAAAAAATGCAAGATGCTAAAAATGAAAAAGTTTGATTACACCGAAGATCCCTGGATCCATTTAAGGATGTATGTTGGCACTCTCTCCCCCATAGGAATTGACGAACAGCTCAAGGCCTAATTGTTCTACTGATCACTTTTTGGGGCAGCACAAAGGTGGTTCCTCTCCCTAGAGATGGCTAAGACTAGAACTTGGGAAGATAAAGCCACTGCTTTCATCAGTCAATACAGTTACAACATTCAGCTGGATGTGACTACCAGTGAGCTAGAAACGACTTGTCAGGAAAATTGGGAATTATTTGTGAATTTTTTAACCTGGTGGAGAGGGAAGGCAGCCAAGATGATGAACCGACCTATTGGGAAAGAATAAGTAAGAATCGTGGTGAAAAATTTGCAGTCCCCTCTGAAGCGTTACCTTATCACACAGTCGCTCTGTACCTTTGAGCAGCTATTTGACGCTGGGGTACAAATTGAGGATGCCATTCAGTTTGGAGACATTGAGAAAGTTGAGCCTAGTCAGAAACCAAGAAGAACCTTCCCTGCTAACAACCAAAATCAGTCTGTTTCTGCTAACCGTGTTTCTCGCTCGAATGAGGTTAACCTTTTAAACCCTTCATCCTCCGCCCAACAATCAAACAATACCCAACAGTCAAACAACAGTCAGTAGCTGCAACAAAGGCCAGGGAGAATCTTCACTCCCCTCAACATTTCATTATCCGCAGCCGTGAATCGATTTATCGAGAAAGGGCTTATCAAGCTATTGGACCCCATGCCTGTCATGAGATCTAGGATCTTGGACTCCCCTCAACATTTCATTATCCACATCCCTCAACAGTCAGTACTGCGCATACCATTATGGTCATGGGCATTTGATTGATAAGTGTATGAGGTTGTGTCATGAGATCTAGGATCTCATCGATAACAAAGTAATTCCTCCACCATCTGCTACTCTAATGCTAAATGGCACGACCAACCCTTTGCCAAACTCTGGGGTAAACTGCATGTTTTTGGGATAGTCAGAAGATTCGAGCCAGTACATCTGTTCAGTGGATCTGCCATGCATACATGTTTCAGTTATTGAGGATCAAACAACTGTTCACTGATTATGGCTGGAAATGGCTAGGATATGATGGAAGAATAGAATGATAATGCTTGGAAAGAGTACCAAATGACGATCCAGGCCAACCAACAAGAAGAAGAGTGTAATGAGGAAAATGACTGGCCATTGGACTACCCAGCACGACCATATGGATTTGGCCATGTGCTCGACGGCATTACCCTTCCTCAACTTTTTGAGGAGGAGGTATATGTTGATGATATGCAATCTTATTGGTTAGTGAGGATTGTGCTGAAATTAGATGGGGTTGAATGGATTGACTTCTGGGGCACTCAGGAACAGTAGTTGGGTTTTATTGAAGAGGACATATAGGAAGAGGTCAACAACACTGGGCCATTGAGGATGAAGAGGAGAGAAGAGGAAGAATGGTAGGTGCTGACTTAAATGATCCATGGGCATTTGAAAGCTCGCTGTGTGTAGACGAGGTAAGACAGGTTGAAAGTGCGATGCCAGGATTGTGGAATCCTGAGGAAGGCATAAAACATCTAACAAAAAGTGGACGGCATTTCAAGCCGGCTCAGTTGAAAAAAGGGTAACCAAGCATAAAAGAAAAAGAGAAGGAACAAGAAGAAGTGGATGACGCTGTACTAAAGCAGCTGAAGAAGATACAGGCCAACATTAGCATATGGGGCTTGCTGATGGCTTCACATCGGCATTACAAGCCGTGTTGAAAGTTTTGAACAAAGCTAATGTATCGATAGATGCAACCCTTGAATAGTTGCTTGGATTAATACTGCCAGCTGCAGAGTCAAAAGAGATTTCTTTTTCGGAGAAAGATTTACCATTAGAAGGGAAGAATCATAATAAGCCTCTGCACATTACAGTCAAGTGTTTAGAAAAGTGGGTCTCGGTAACGCTCATCGACAATGGTTCAGCCTTGAACGTTTGCCTACTCTGGACTACAGTTTGCTTAGGGATGACGCTGGACCAGTTCACGCCCTGTAGTCAACGAGTCCAGGCTTACGATAATACAAGGAGGGATGTGCTAGGTCAGGTATCATTTGTAGTATCAGTAGGGCTTTTGGAGATGTTAGTTGAATTTCATGTATTGGATGTGCCAGCTTCCTTCAATCTGTTGCTAAGCAGGCCATGGCTGCATGACTCGAACGTTCAGGCAGTACCATCTATCCTCCACCAAAAGCTGAAGTTGATAAAGAATGGGGTAGTGCTGACCATCCATGGCGAAGATAGTATTCAATCCCCGAAAGGAGAGGGCTTAACCCTCTTGGTGGTTCAGCATGGCGAAGGAGATGTGTCGTTAAGTGGGTTCCCATTCGATGAAACTCAAGTCGTGCAGATGCTGTTGAATGAAGAAGAGAACTACATCAACCCGCGAGCGGTTATAATGATGAGGTAAATGTCTTACTTCTCAAGAATGGGGCTGGGTCACAAACAGCAGGGTATTTTGGAACCTATCCAGGTATTGCCAATTTTGCGTCGTTTTGGTCTTGGGTATAAATCGACGAAAGAAGATTCGAAAGGGCCTAAAAGGGGATGGAAGGCCAAACACTCAGAAATACTCAACGGGTACTTTGTTAAAGAAGGAGAAGATTTCTCGTACTGTGGTTTCCCAGAGCCATGGATTGATGAAGAGACTAACCAAAAGCTACCAGGGCTAGAAATCTTCTTTGGCCATCAATTATCCGATACGAAAGAAGATGAAATAGTGAAAAGAGAAGAGAAAGAAAAAAAGATCCAAGATGAGGATTGGGCAGAAAAGCTTAATGGTATCGACATGGGAGTGTTGTTCAATGAAAAGATAGCTCAGCTGCACGTAATTGACCAAGACTGCTTCATGATAGGATTTAGCGCACCAACTGACTCCACCAGCTCATTGTAGATGCAGCTGTAAGGGAAGTGAAGAACTGGACTTTAGAGTCCTATAATATGCATGTTGTCTGTCCTGAGTCTGGGTCTAAGTCAAAGTCAGTGGTTGAGGGCACGTCTGTTTGTACACCTCCCCTTGCTTTTGCCTTCGAGCTTATAATCCCCTCTTTCTTCAATGAAATAAACGAGATTTCTGGTTACTCTGCTTTGTTTGATTTATTTTATACGCTTTTTGATGATTTTGAATTCGACGGGGATATCCCCAAAGAAATAAAACTTTTAATAAAAAGAGAAGAAAAAATGCGCGCCTAACCAATAATTGAAGAAACTTTGTCAATAAATCTGGGTAACGAAACTAACCTGCAAAATGTACAAATTGGTTCTTCTTTATCCTTAGTTGACGTGAACAATTAATAACTTTATTAAAAGAATTCAAATATGTATTTACATGGTCTTACGAGAATATTCCCAGAATTGATCCCGACATTGTCCAACACCATATCCCCTTGTACCCTGTTGCTAAGCCGATCAAGCAAAAGTTGAGACGGATCCGACCAGAATGGGCTCTGAAGACCAAAGAAGAAGCTGCCAAACAAATCAATGCTCGGTTCTTGATGGTAACCGAGTATCCAAAGTGGGTAGCCAATATTGTGCCGATTTTAAAGAAGGACAATTGTATCCGAGTCTTCGTAGATTTCTGAGATCTTAACAAGGCCAGCTCAAAGAATGACTTTCCATTGCCGCACATTGACATTTTGGTAGACAGTACGACATGACATGCCTTATTGTCATTCATGGATAGCTTCTCTGGGTATAATCAAATTCTGATGGACCCTGAGGATAGAGAAAAGACGACGTTCACTACACCATGGGGCAGTTATTGTTATCGTGTGATACCATTTGGTTTGAAGAATGCAGGGGTAACCTATCAGAGGGCTGCCAGTACTCTACTACATGACATGATACATAAGAAGGTTAAAGTGTATGTGGATGACATAATAGTCAAGTCCAAGGATTGGGATGGTCACATCGTAGCACTGCGAAAGTTCATTGAAATGATTCAAAAATATAAGATGCGACTCAACCCACTGAAGTGTGCCTTCGGAGTTATCGCCGAAAAAATGCTTGGATTCATGATTACTCAATGGGGCATTGAAGTCGACCCTTCAAAGATTAAAGCAATCTTGAAAATGCCTCCTCCGAGGACCGAGCAAGAAGTTATGGGCTTTCTAGGCAAGACATAATTCATCAGTTCCTTCATCACAAAACTGACAACTACCTACGAGCTGCTCTTTTATCTGTTAAAGAAATGAGTCAAGTTTGAATGGGATCAAAAATGCCAAGACGCCTTCGATGCCATGCTATAGTACCTACAAAATCAACCTGTTCTAGCTCCTCCCGAACTTGATAAGCCACTGATCCTCTATTTGTCAGTGATTGATTCAGTTATGGAATGTATGCTGGCCCAAGATGGAGAAACTGGAATTGAAAAGGTTGTCTACTACTTGAGAAAAAAGATGACAGGGTCAGAGATACGCTATATGCCGCTGAAAAAGACATGCTGGGCTTTGGTTTGGGCTTCTTGAAAACTAAGGCATTACATGTTGTCTTTTACGGTGAATATCATCTCTTGAATGAACTTGTTAAAGTACCTATTTGAAAAGTTGGCATTGGCAAGAAGGTTGGCTCGATGGTTGCTGTTATTATCAGAGTTTGATCTTAAATATGTCATCCGAAAGTCAGTCAAGGGTAGAGCAGTGGAAGAATTCCTAGCCGACCAATCAGTTAAGGGAGGTGAAGACATAGAATTTTAGTTCCCTGACGAACAGTTAATGAAAGTCGGGGATGACAAGTGGACTCTATATTTTGACGGTGCACTCTATATTTTGACGGTGCATCTAATCAGTATGGTTACGGAACAGGAGTCCTTCTTGTCACTCCTGACGAATCACACGTCCCCTTGTCTTTGAAGCTCAATTTTGAAGTTACCAACAATCAAGATGAGTACGAAGCATGTTTAGCCGAATTGGAGGCAGCCTTAGAATTAGGGGTAAAGAAACTGGAAGTCATTGGAGATTCGGCATTGGTGGACTCACAAGTAAGAGGAGAATAGAAGGTCAGGGATTCAACATTGATTTTCTACCATCAAGAGCAGGAGAAGCTGATCCCATGTTATGAATCGGTGATCTTCACCCATGTGCCAAGATTGCAGAATAAATTCGCCGACGCACTGGTCACTCTAGCATCCATGATTGACATACCACTCGGAGTCAGAATGAGGCCATTAATAATTGAACAAAAGAGAAAGCCGACATACGAGACGACGACAGCGATCAAGGTGAGCATCGACGAACTTTCTTGGTATTTTGACATCCAAAACTTTGTAGAGAAAGGAAATTACCCCAAGTTTGCCAGCAAGAAGGACAATAGGGTAATACGATAATTATCTGCACAATTTGACATTTGTGGGGGAAGGCTATATAAATGAGAGCATTCTGGAGTTAACAAGTTGTGTGTCAGCATGGAAGAAGGCCAAGAGCTGATGAAAGGGATCTACATGAGGGTTTGTGGGCCTCACATGAGTGAAAATATGTTAGCCAAGAAGATCCTGCACAAGGATATTTTTGGATGACAATGGAGACAAACTGTATATAGTTTGTGCGAAGGTGCCATAAGTGTTAGATTCACGCAAACCATATGCATGTTCCCCCATCTCAATTGTATAACCTGACGTCGCCATGGCCATTCTTAGTATGAGGTATTGATGTAATCGACAGGGTAACACCGAAGGCGTCAAAAGGGCATGAGTTAATTTTAGTGGCCATTGACTACTTTACCAAGTGGGTGAAAGTAGCCTCCTACTCAGTATTGAAAGCCTCTCATGTTGCTAAGTTCATCAAGAAAAACATCATTTGCCGGTACGGAGTTCCCCATGAGGTCATCTCAGATAATGGCTCG
>JAULJZ010030024.1:0-15161 GCA_032270985.1 Heliamphora pulchella | reverse complement strand
AATTATGAATATAGGAAAAAATCTGATTCATATTTACATAGAGATAGATAAACAATGCTATAAAAGTTTTTTTCTTTTTTTTAATATTTTAAGGTGTCTGAGTTAGTTTACGGATTTAGACTATAATATATATATATATTTTTTTTTACAAAAGAAGATAATATGAAACATGCTACTAACAATATCAAGGGTCCTTACTATTAGTTATTTTAAAAATAGTTAAGAATTTACCGAATTATCAATCTAAATCCCGTGATATAAATACGAGACTATTTATTTCAAGAAGGCAAAAAAGGGTAATAAGTCCTCCTATCCTCTAGTTCTATCCCCTTTCCATAGTTCCTTCGAACAAACCAGCCATGGTTTTTTTCAAATTTGGTTAGAAAAGAAAGGTAGTTGTTTTACAGGTTTGGTTATTAGACTATTAGTCTAAGATTTTTGAGTGTTTTAATCTTAAGTTCGTATCTTTTACATCTTTTACATTTTATTGTGGAATATATTTCATGATCGTAGGTAGTAAATTATTTTTATTATCCTTATGTTGTACCACAAACTCTCATTGTTTTTTTTTTTTATTTCTTTTTTGTCTCCTGTCTTTACTTTGGGTTGGTTTCATTTCCAAGGGAATGGTGTAAACCCACCCTCACCCCCGCCCCCCAACAATTTCCATATTCATGGACTTTAAAACTTAGTAACAAGATAACTCATAAATGAGCATTTTTTGTATCAACAGGGCTTAAGGATCTCTTAGTAGAAGAACTTTATCATCATCATTAACAAATTATAGTTGATGTATTTCAAAAAAAAAAAAAAAAAATTCTTTGTTTTTGCCTTTGATCAGATTTGCTGTTTGGCTTATATAGCTTCTTTCCACCCCCTTGACAGGAACTCATCCGACAAGGCCAACCAGGAGGAAGCACAAGCCAGAGCTGCCATCAACGACTGCAACGACGACTACGTCGACGTTGAATTCAACGACGACAACTTTGCATTCGACACGGACGAGTCCATGGCGCCACTAGCCATTTTTCTCTTTGAGTTCCAACTAACTCGAAGCAACCGGCTGCTAATTCCGGCAAAAGAAGCATCAGACTTTTTCCCTTCTCTAGGGAATGATCCTGCCAGAGCCGTGCAGATCCTTCAGCTCACCGACGACCAAAACCACGAATGGAACGTGGCTGTCGTATACTACAAGGAAGAAGAGTCCTTCATGATCATAAAAGGGTGGCACGAGTTCGCGAATTGGCACAGTCTTGAAGCCACCGACTTGCTCCGCTTCTACAGGCCCCTCCGGCGCTTAGCCACCAACCATTACCTCGTCAAATTCGATAGGAGAAACGGCAAAAAACCGGTGAAAACTCCCGAGTTCAGGAGGGAAAACTTCCTGTTTCCACTCGAGCTGACTCCCAGCGACATTGGTTATAGTAGGCTCTTCATTCCTAGTAAACTAGTGGCAATTCATTTCCCCGATGTTCGAATCCTCCCGTTGAGCCGCGACAAGGAGACGGTGAAATTTACCGATGAACAGAACAAGGATTGGTACATGGACATCATACTCTATGATTCTGATTCTTACATGGTTATGGAAGGGTGGGTTGAGTTTGTCAAAGAGCATAGTTTGGAAGCTATGGATGTGATCAAGTTCTACAAACCGGTCCAGCCTTCTCACAAGAAACACTTTCTTATTGAATGTGTGAGAGAAAAAGAGGCTGGGACTAATCGAACTCAACCGGATAGCCCAGAAGAGTCTTGTAGAAGAAATGGAAGCAATGATGGCAGAGAAGGTGATCGTGGACGAGGATGGAGATCGACCGTGACCATGCGAAAGAAAACTTGCAAGGAAGAATCAGGATTTGGGGGGAAAGGAGGGTAGTCATCAAATGAATCAATGGTTATGCTCTTAAGTTGATGGTAGGAAGGAAGGTTGGTTCAAGTATATTAGCTCTGTACACTCATGATTCTGCCCATTTTATCTTAGATAGCTTAGACGGTAAACAATACGTGCACAGATTAACTCACAAATTCGATCACACTCTTCTTACATGGATTGAGTTCTGCCTCCCAGAAAGAAAACCCTCTCTTTTCTCAAAAAGCCCCAAGCTTTGTGAGAAGAATAGGTGCACTTATCATTTTTCAGTCGGTAAATATTGACATGTATTGTTTTGGACAAAACACATTCAATTTACAGGAGAAAGCATTGTTCTGCAAGATTCAATGGGAGGTAGGGTACAAGTAAGATATGTATGGTTCCCAAATTATTATTATTTTTAACTATTTCCCTTCTTGATAAGAAGCAGCCTGCTGAGCTGAATCTGTATAGGCATGAAAAGTACATTGGCCATTTTTTTTCTCCCCTCATAACTTTTTCTTATTCTTAGATCTTTCTCATTTTCCCTCCTTCATTGTTTTTACTTTGGTTTCCCTTTTCTTTTCCTTTCCCCTATCAATCCTAACATCCAAACGGTAATTTAGCAACCCACATAGGGTTGGATTCATCGCTTGCTTTTTTTTTTTTTTAAATCACAAGAAGAACTTACACTATTCTAATATAAGGAAAATAGAAATGAAATCACTTCTAATTGCCTATCATAGGAATTGAACTCAAAATCTCCACGATACAAAGTTGAAGTGATACCATTAAACTACAAAGATCTTAGACGGGTTGGATTCACCCGTTAAGTTCCGTCAAAATCTCCATAAATTCTGGCTTGGATATCAAAATCTCCTTAACTCAGTGATCATGGTGCTCTTGAACAAACAAAGATTTTAAGCTCTAAAAGGCTAAAATGCATCACTTTTAACTGATTCAAGACCATATTTGTTACCAGGTCAACTGGGAAATCACACAAAGCGCATTAATAAACAATATTAACTTGGTAAAAAAATCAGTTTGGACCAAGAAAAGATAAAAATGTGGAAATTCTTAGGAGCTCAAATTTGACAAACAACATCAAATGCATGAAAAATTTGGAAAAATAGTATTGATAAACCATTAAAAAGTGAATAAGAAATTAACTCCAAAATAGTATTGTCCTTTTAGAAACACCTATTTAGAATGAACAATCGTATTATTTTCTTTCATTCTTGTTCGAAACAATTATGATTATTATAGGTATATCCAGTCTTTTATTTAGTTTTGATATTTTGAGTTTTTCATTACATGGGTAAATATATGTAATGGGAGAGTATAAGCACTGTTTGATTCGCTGGGCACTTTAATTTTAGTGGTGTTCTAATAAAAAGTTCGATTATTGTATTTTTGGAGACTGACACTCGAAATTTTATAAGCACTGCTGACTAGAGAGGACATATGTTTTAACACTAATGTTATGTATTTAAAAAAATTGTTAAGAATTTTATCTCAAATTTAAAATGAATGGCTCAGATTTACTTGTATGTTGTTTGAGTTATACTACAAATAAATCTGAGCCATTCATTTTGAATTTTGGATAAATTTTTAAATAACATTTTTAGGTTTTTAGTATCGTTGATGTTTTAAAAGACTAGATATACCTAATTTTAGTTTTGATATGTTTTTGATGTTTCAAAAGACTAGATATACCTAATATTAGTTTTGATATGTTTTAAAAACTTGAGTGTAAAATACTAGTCTATTGTTGTCTTCAATTTGATATAGTATGTAAATGCTATTCTTATTCTTAATTCATGTAAGAGACAAAAACTATACAAATTTTCAAACATGAAATGCGTGTTGCAGTATTAAAATATTACCCTGAAAAAAATGAGAATGTGTGTTTTTGTTGATCCATTTTATCAAAAGGATATACTTATTTTTATTACATTTATACATAGGCCTTGTTTGGCAACTTGCTTTAAGCCGATTTAAAGCTAGGCTTCTTGTCTTTTTGCTTAAAGTTCAAAAAGTTAAAAAGCCAGTTTTTTAATTCAAAGGCTTTTAGCCCATTTTCATTTTACATAAATTTTTTTATATTTTTTAAAAATATCATAACTTTTATTATACAAATCTATTTTTTATAGAAATTATATTTTTAAAATGTACTCGTCAAAATCTAACAAGGTTCATACTGAATATAAAATTATCAAAAAATATTTTTTTAAAAATTATAACAACTTTAAGCAAATTTTTTTATCTTTTGACTTAAAGTCACTTTAAGATTTTGGCTTAAAGTTATATATCTCAAACATCTCTCAAACCAACTTTTGATTTTTTAGACTTAAAATAATTTTAAACAAAAAATTTAACTTAAAGTCAGATTGCCAAACGAGCCCATATATGTTCCTAACCACATATGATCACCCAGAAACTATAAAACAGAGATACAGATGTTATGATTGTATATTAAAAATCATAATTTTGAATTTTAATATTTAATTTTGTTTCTTAATAAAATTAGTTTTTTTATTTTATGAGAATTTTAATAAGAAATGTATGCGTTTTATTATTTATTTAATATTATGTATGGGTGTATTTTATTGTACATAGTATTTAATCTGGCGTGTAGAGTTCAGTTTACACATAAAAAATCAGATTATCGGTTCTTATAGAATATAAGTTTTGATTCACAGTTTAGATAAAATTGGATACACTATCGATACGGTTGTAGTACAATATTTTAGTAAATCTGTTTTGATTATAGGGAACAGTAATTGTTTCGACAATTACTCTAACTCATTTTGCTAGTATACTTTGTGTGTATTAAACAGGACCAAGTTGGGGTAATTAATTTTATACTGACTTTATAAATTAATTTACATTCCGTGGTTATTATGAGTTCTTATACTCTTAATTCTAAAATGATTATTATTTGCGTATATTTAATATTCGTTATTTTGATTCATTAAAATGTGCAATTTTGTATGGGTTTATAATCTCAGTGAGTTGAATAACGATATTAATTATATGATAAATATTAATTATTGACGGAATCTACGTCCCGAATAATCGAGATTGATAATACCTTTTAAGAAAGTTTATAAGTTTTGATCGAGTCAAACTTTACATATGTATTTTATAATCCGATAGTCAAATAAGTTAAGCAGAATAACTTAAGGAATTTCTTAGAAATTGATTAAATATAATTGCCAGTAATTTAACTTAATTGGTGGGTATCTGTAATTTTAACGTGAGGAGAATAAATAAACATTTAATAACAGGAACTCGAATACTACGATTTTGAGAGTAAGATTCGGAATGCAATTACAATTCTTTAGTGGAATAAATTATAATTTATGTTTTTATGAAATTATTTCTAGATTGATGCAGGATTCTATAATTACATAAAAAGAACATATCTTATTTATTCTACAAGTCTCTATTGTAATTTATTTATATGCTATTATAAAATCTAGCCGTCGGATATATTCTATATAACGTTATGAGGTTTCCACGTCTTATAAATCCAATGAACATGCGACTTGAAAAGTTTTGAAGGACACAATAGCTAAAAGCCCACACTTTGTTTGTGCTTAGTATTCGAAAATACAATAGAAAGTTTGTGTTGAAGATTTGACTAGAAGTTAAAAATCACAGTAGATCATTGATTGAAAATTATTGCAGTAATCGAAATTATCCAATTAGATTTTATAATTTTAAAATTAATTTTAAAAATATTACCAAATTTTTATTTTGATTATTCGATATAAATTCCCCAATGAATTTTGAACGACAAAGCTAATAATAGCTTGAAGATTCTATTTTCATTCATTACCGTGCAGCTATATTTAACTTACAAAGAATAATTCTATTTTCACCTATGTTCTTATTTACCTCAATGAATATTTTACTTATTTAATTTTAAATTATTTAAGTTTATGTTTAGACTGAAAAGTCTAATTATTTTTTTTGGAGTATATTTTTGAATTTTTTATATTTTAATTTTAAAAATTTTATTTTTTTATTTTTTTGTAACGAGAAGTATCTAAAAGAATATGTTCACTCGGGACAAAATTATTTTCTTTTTATTACTAAAGATAGAAAATACCATAAAAAGCTAAAAATTCTTGAATTTTTTTCCTGTCTTATATAAAATGTTTTTAAAGTTTTTGTCAAAAAAATTACTTTTATGTTTGTTCACAACTAATTTTTTTTTAAAAATATATACTCATTTGAGCTAATACTGAAAAAAAAAAGTAACTAAAAAAAAAAACCAAAACCAAACACGCTGGCTTAAAACAAAAATTCTAGTTGAAACCCAACTAGCAAATGAAGCCAGAACTCATCACCAGCAACTACAAATATTTACCACCTTTAAAGAACAACCTCTCTCTCTCTCTCTCTCTCTCTCTCTCTCTCTCAACAATCAAGAAAAATGTCTGAAAGCAGGAACAAAGGTGCAGGTCTCGATCAGAAGGGAGGGAAAAAGATTGAGGATTCAGATGTTCAACCAGGAGAAGATGGTGATGAAGACAAAGAAGGAGAAGAAGAGAAAAGAAAAGAAATCTCCAGAGGTGGAAACGAAGGGTCTTCCACTCCAACAGATACCGAGGGGAAAACGAAGCATTCTGGAGAAGAAAATGCCGTTTTACCCTTCAAGAAGCGACTGCATTCGCTATGTGGATTGAGGGGCGGCGTCAAGTTGGAAGAGTGTTGCAGAAAGATCTGCAATTCCCTTTTACACTCCCACGAAGAAACTGATCATGATGAGCTGGAATCAAAATCAAGGTAATTCCTTGTTTTTTTTTTTTTTTTTAAACCAAGAAACCGAGTCCTTCCGATTTTCTTTGATGAAGCTTCTTGATAATCTTTGACGTGAAATGCACACAGAACTCCTGATAAGTTTTTCTTTTCATGAAAGAATAGTATTGAATGCAATAAAGATCACAGGTTTTCATGTCACTTTTTCCCTTTTCTTGACAACCAAACAGGAATCGCAGGGTAACCATCTTTGTGATCTTTTTGTCTTGCAAGAATAGTATTGAGTGCAATAAAGACCACAGGTTTTCGTGTCACTTTTTTCCTTTTTCTTGACAACCAAACAGAAATCACTGGGTAACCTTCTTTGTGATCTTAGTCTGTCTTGCAAGAATAGTATTGAGTGCAATAAAGATATCACAGGTTTTCGTGTCACTTTTTCCCTTTTCTTGACAACCAAACAGAAATCACTGGTTAACCTTCTTTGTGATCTTTGTCTTGCCATTTTTAAAACCCATTGAATCGGCAGATACTCAACAAACAATTACGTCGTTGAAAGAGGAAAATATAGAGTTCGCAATACAACTGAACATGCAATAACGCTCCTAGACTAGTTCGAAATTAATCTAAGCATTAGTCCTTCGATCGAACAAACAAGTCCTAAGGTCTCAAACAAGTCTTAAGGTCTCATTTGATAAACAAGTCTTAAGGTCTCATTTGATAATATGTTGAATAGAATCGACATTGCAAGGAGATTAGTATAAGGATTTGAATAAAATTGGATAAGTAACGAGATCGAATTAGTTTCATATTTGATTTACATTGAATTAGATAATGAATTAAACTATGACTTATTCGATTTGTACGCGTAGAATTTGATTAAATTCACTATTTTCCAATTTTAACCCTTCTTTCAATAAATAAAGTCATTGAAAATTGCAATCTTTTAGTCTTAATTGCCCATGAAAGAGAACGGGCCAGGAAAGCGCTAGCAAAGAAAATTGCAAAGTAATTAATTAGGGGGCTTTTTGTCCATTTGTTTCAAAACAAACAAGAGTTTGAGGACCTCACTCACTACTTTGCTAATTCAATCCAAGTATCTATAACTTATTAATTGCAATCAAACATGACCTATGATTCTTTAGGTTTGCTTATAAATATAGAGCTTTAAATTCTGCAAAACATCATAAAGAGTAGACTAAAGGTAAAAATATGGTAGAGAAAAATGCTCCGGCATTAAGAGCAAGTAACGAAGTGGGTCCGTTAATGTTGAGATAGTTGTTTTGGGGTTTGGATATTAGTTTAACACATTTGAGTATTTTAGTCTCATATTTGTACGTTTTATGATTTATAGGAGATTATCTCTTGTTTGTGATTGTGGAAAATAAATTATTTCTCTTATTCGTAAATGTAAATAAGTTTTACGTACCACATAAACTCTTATTATGTTTTTTGTTTGTACCGCATAACCCGAGTTACTTCCATTTGCAAGGGCATGGTGTAAAAGAGCCCCCACAATTGCCATAACCATGGACTCAAAACTCTAATAAGTGAAGCAAAATACCATACCTCATACAGGTTTATTTTTGTAACAACAGTGTTTTGGGATCTCATATTTGAAGAACTTATCATCATTAACAAATTCTAGTTGATGTATTTCAATTATTTTTTCTTGGTTTTTGCTTTTAAAAAGGCCATTATTGGGGCAAAGGATGCCTAAGTATATTAGGTCAGATAATCTTTTAGATTGTATTTGCTGTTTGGCTTACATAGCTCCTTTCCACTCTCTTCACAGAGATTCATCCGACAAGAAGGCCAACCAGGAGGAAGCACAAGCCGGAGCTGCCGTAGACAAGTGTGGCGACGATGACGACGAGTCCAGCAGCGAGTCCACGGAGCCACCCGGCTTTTTTCTCTTCGAGTTCCAACTAACTCGAAGCAACCGGCTGCTCATTTCGGCGAAAGAAGCATCAGACTCTTTCCCTCCTATAGGTAAGGACCACCGGCCTACTGGAGTCCTGGACATACTTCAGCTCACCGACGACCAATACAACGAATGGAACGTCACTTTCAAGTACCACAAGGAAGAAGACTCCTTCATGATCACAGAAGGGTGGGACGAGTTCGCGAATTGGCACCGTCTTGAAGCCACCGACGTGATCCGCTTCTACAAGCCCTTCCCACACTCAAGCGTCAGCCATTACCACGTCCAGTTTGAGAGAATAAACGGCAAAAAACTGGCAAAAACTCCCGAGTTCAGGAGGGAAAACTTCCTGTTTCCGCTCGAGCTAACCCCCAGCGACATTGGGTATAGTAGGCTTTTCATTCCTAGTAAACAAGTGGCAATTCATTTCACCGACGTTAGGATCCTCCCGTTGAGCCGCGACATGGTGACAATGAAATTTACTGATGAAAATACCAAGGATTGGTACATGGACATCGTACTCTATGATTCTGATTACTACATGGTTATAGAAGGGTGGGTTGAGTTTGTCAAAGAGCATAATTTGGAAGCTATGAATGTTATCAAGTTCTACAAACCAGTCCAGCCTTCTCACAAGAAACACTTTCTTATTCACTGTGTGAGAGAAAAAGTGGCCGGGACTAGTCGACCTCAACCCGGTAGCCTGAAGGGCAAAGAAGGTGATCGTGGATGAGGCGGAGATCGATGGTGACTATGCAAAAGAAAACTTGCAAGAAAGAATCAGGATTTGGGGGGAAAGGAGGGTAATCATCAAATGAATCAATGGTTCTCATGTTAAGTTGATCATGGTAGGAAGGAAAAGGTTGGCTCAAGAATTAGCTCTGTACAAACATGATTCTGATCTCATTTTCCCTTCCTCCATTGTTTTTACTTTCTTTTCCTTTCCCACATCAATCCTAACTCCCAAACAGTAATTAAAGCAACCCATTTATGGTTGGAATCACCCCTGAAGTTGCTTCAAAATCTCCATAAATCTTTGCTTGATTTAGCCACAATTTGCATTGGCCTATAACTCACTGATCATGGTGATCTTGAACAGAGGAAGATTTTCAGCTCTAAAAGGCTAAAGCGCATCACTTCAACTGATTTAAGACCCTGTTTGTTACCAAAGGAACTGGATAATCACACAAAGCGCGTTAATAAACGATATTAACTTGGTAAAAAATCAGCTTTTGACTAAGAAAAGATAAAAATGTGGAAATTCTTTGAAGCTCTAATTTGAAAAATAACATCGAGTGTGTGAGATGTTGGAAAATAAAATTTGATAAATCATTAAAGAGTGAATATGAAATTGACTCAGAATTCAAAAGTTATCTCCTATCAGAAATATCTATTCAGAATAAACAGATTTATCTTTTTTCTCTCGGAATTGTTCTAAACAATTATGACTCCTTCCACATATTTTGTGTATGAACCTATATAAAGAGAGAGTATAAAGCACTCTTTGATTCGCTAAACATTTTGATTTTAGTGTCGTTACCATGAAAAGTTCAATAAGTGTATTTTTGGAGACAAACGCTTGACATTTTGTAAGCACTATTGACGAGAGATGAAATATATTCAAAACACAATGTGAAACACTAGTTAATTGTCGTCCTTGATTTAATATAGTCTGTAAATCCTATTTCTATTCTTAATTTTAAGTGTTTATTTTCCAGAGACAAAAAGTATACATATTTTCCAACATGAAATGCATGTGGCAGTATTAATATTTACCTGAAATAATGAGATTGTGTTCTTTTGTTGATCCATTTTTACCAAAAGGATATGCTTATTTATATCACATCTATACATATATTTTTCCTAACCACAGATGATCACCCAGCATTAGCAACTATAAAACAGAGATGAGAGGCCTTCAAGTTCTTCCCTTCCTAACTGGTAATTGCAGAAAAAGAGATTTTCCGTGATGATTTTTGAACCACAAAGCTAAGAATAGCTTGAGGACTCTATTGAATAGCTTGAGGATTCTATTTTCACCCATTACTTATAAAGAATAATTCTATTTTCACCTATACTCTCACCGAATTGAAGAAAGAATCAAGAAAATGTCAGAAAGCAGAGACAAGGAATCAGAAGAAGAAGAAGAGGAAGAAGAAAAAGAAGAGAAAGCCAAAGATTCTTCTGGAAAAGGAAAATTGCCATCTTCAAGCGAACCAGTGGTGGCTACTGAGCATCAAAAGGGCTGTGGAGAAGAAGATGCTTGTGTACCGCTAAAGAAGCGAAAGTACTTGCATCGTCTGACACAAGATCAAGATCAAGATGAAGATCAGACCCCCATTGACGTTACGCCAGGCGGCCATGTTCAGAACCCCATCGTCATTGATGACAACTCAGAACTGAAAACAAGGTAACTGATACTGCTTGTTCTTCACCAAGAAACCGAGTTTTGGAGAATTGCTTAAGAAGCTTCTTGTATATTGGGGTATATATTGTAGAACATAATAATGTGGATGGATATAGATTTATGTTACGTGGTTTTCATGCAAAGAAGAATACAATGTTTGATCTCACAGGTCTAATATATATTTTCTTTCGGATTCTCTCCTTTTCTTGACCAGCAAACAGGCCATTTGGGCTTATTATCTTTATTGAATTTGTTTTAATATTTCCCCATACATTTAAATAATAATGCATTTGGTGGTTAGACAAACATGAAACCAAACCAGGTGGTTGTGTGCTAGATACTTGCTTCCCCATTGATTGACCAATCCAGAAAGATGCTCAAGTGCAACAATGGAGCTTTTATTTGGTACGTCCACCGGCGAAGTTGAAGACAAAAATACAAGAAGTCAGCAATATCCGTTTAGTTTTGTACATAATGAACATTAGAAAGCGCATACATTTCTTTATATAGGAAACCTTAAAATGAACTGGGGTGAAAATACCCAATATAATAAAACAGGTCATAACCTCGTCATTGCCCATTAATCGGGGCAAGCGAATCCTGAAGGGATTAATGCTGTGTTTCCCCCACCTCCCTTTCCATGGTGTTCTGACATTGATTCAGATCTCCTCCACTGCAGAAAACCATTGGAGACTGAGAGTGACAAAAAGGAGCTAAAAGGCATAGCTAATGCTAACAAGAAGGGCATCAGTATTGCAGACTCCAGGCAAGAAATTTTCCTGTTTCAGAAGCAATTAGAGCCAGGGGACATTCGGCACGGCAGGCTAGACATTCCTTGGGAAACTGCAGAGAAATATTTCCCCCCTCACACCGAGCCTTACGAGACAGAATCGATACTTGTCTCCGACCATCAAAACACGAACTGGCCCATGAAAGTCTTGAACAATCCGCGGACTCGTAGCTACAAGTTCATGTTTGGGTGGAATGAGTTTGTTGAGGCTCACAATTTGGAACCTATGGATGTGGTTACCTTCCACAGACCTATCCAACCTTCACAGAATTACCACTACCTCATTACCTATGCAAAAGCAGCAGAGATGGCCAAGGCCGAGAGTGATGAAAAGCCACCTCCGGTTCATACGAACAAGATGGGTGATCTATATTCTCCTACCTTAACCAAAGCTCGCGCCAATGTCGCGGGATTGAACTTGGATTATCTCTTTCACAAGGAATTGACTATAATGGATGTTTCAGAAAACATGCTCCACATTCCTACCATGAAAGCCGAAAGGCATTTCCCTCCTCTGAAGAAACCCGACGGGAGTTACAACGAGGAGGTTCTGCTAGTTTCCGATGCTCAACAAAGGAAGTGGTGGATGAAAATCGGATTCTACCCAACTGCTGAGGCCTACGCAATTACGGGCAGCTGGAGCGAGTTTGTTGCCGAGCACGGCTTGCAAGATCCCGATGTGGTTCACTTCTTCAAAGTCATTAAGCCTATTCCTGTCAAGCACTTCTTCATTGATTATGAAAGAGCAAATAAGGGCGACTCTTCAATCAACAGGGGGAGCAGCCAAAAACTTGGTCATGGAGGGCTAAGTCTCAGTGGTGGGTACAAGGGAAAGGGCTTGAGTGATGGGAATTAAGAACCGCTCCACCAATTCTGAGACTAGTCAGTTCTGATTGGCCCAACCCAATATCTGAATGATCACCAAAGATTGATCAATAGCTTATTTGTAAATTCTTGTGGTAGGAAGAAAGGAAGGTTTAGGATGATCTTTTCTACACAATTGTACCTTGTTCCATTTGTGAGATTGTGATTTTCATTCATAAAATGCTTTAGTATAGAGTGAAGTAGTGATTGTACTTTTAATAGCTCAATGGCTTAGAGCATCCACAAATAAGTAGTCAAATTAGGTAGTCAAATTCTCAAAGCTAGCTACTTTCATTCACGCTGACAATGCTAGCCATTTTTACCCATCCGTATCTAAAAACATAGTTTTATTTTTTTTTTTATTTTTTTAAACATATTTATACTTTTTCAACTGTCATTGTATCATAGACAAATAATATATTAACTCAAAAAAAAAATATAATATTTTACTCAAAGAAAAAGGATTCAAAATCTTCAACCAACTAACCGATCGGGTACCCACATGAGTAGCGCCGATTTAAGCGACTAGGGTGTGCTATTTTTTTTTTTGCAAAAATGACATGCTAATAAGTGAACGGTGGCTAGTTAAATGTAGCGGGATGCTGTAGCATATATTAAAATGGCACAAAATGTATTGAGACTGGCGGAGCTATTTTTTGTCATTTTAAACTAACTAAAATGGCTAAAAGATGGATATAACGCCTCTTGTGCAGATGTTCGCATGACATGCATGAACTGAATTCCAAAAACTTGTTTATCAAGAGAACATGCCCTTAAAGAGAAATTATTTGTTAACAACACGGCTGACGCCAGGTTTGTTTAGTGATATCCCAAATTAATTAAAATTCATTATTAAAGTAATGTGTTAAATTCTATTTCATATGAAAAATCTCTTATGGTAAGAAATTTACCGTAAACACTCTCTTACTTACAAGAATTTTGCCGATGTGAAATAGAATCTAACACATTACTTTAATAACTACTTTTAATTGATTTGCAACATCGCGTGACAAGCCTTGTTTGTTGGCGCATATGACAACGAATAATTTCTTGCCCTAAAAGAGTTTAAAATTCTTTTATGATTTAGAACTTGGTTGGGAGCAACACTCAAGCAGTGAATCACTTGAATGATTTGTGATAAGAAAACAAAACTCATTTTGTTAACAACAATATTACAAATTTAAAAAATATTCTCAGAAATTTATCTAAAATTCAAAATTAGTGGTTTAAATTTATTTACAGTATAACCAACACAACACACATTTAAATTTGAACCATTCATTATAAATTTGTAATAATTTTTTGGCTTTATTTTTGGCATCTTAGAATTACTGTTTTGTTAATGGTGGAATTTTATATTTGTCTAACCAAGTTGATTTAAATGCTTAGTGATTTGTAATGACTACCAACGGATAACTTCTGAGAAAGCTATTAACTCATAACCGTCAACTATACATACACTAACAACTTAAATAGAAAGAACCTCTCTCTCTCTCTCTCTCTCTCTCTCTTTCTCCAAAACTCTTCGCATCAGAAATTACTTACCACATTCAAGAAAGAATCCGTCTGAAAGCAGAAAAATTGATAAGAGAGATACAAGTGACAAAGAAGAGAAAACTATGAAGAACCCGGAGGTTAAAGAAGATGAAGAAGAAAAGAAGGCAAAAGATGTACCAGAAGAGAAAAACCCATCTTCTACTCACCAACTTCAAGAAAGAATTAAGAAAATGTCTGAAACCAGAGACATTGATACAGGTCTAAGTGACAAAGAAAGGATATTGATGAAGAACTCGGAAGTTAAAGAAGAAGACGAAGAAGAAATGAAGGAAAAAGATGTTCCAGGGGCAGGAGAGAGAAACCCATCTTCTACTCGCCACATTCAAGAAAGAATCAAGAAAATGTCTGAAAGCAGAGACGTTGATACTGGTTTAAGTGACAAAGAAGGGAATTTGATGAAGAACCCTGAGGTTAAAGAAGACGAAAAAGAAGAGAGCGCAAAGAATCTTCCAGAAGAACAAAACCCATCATCGGCAGATGCTGCTGATGCAAAGGTCTCTGACAAAAGGACTGTGCATCCTTCTGGAGAAGAAAATGATGGTTCACGCTCGAAGAAGCAAAAACTAAGTCATTTCTCAAACGGCCACAATCACACCCCCAGCGATGCCACGCCAGAAGCAGAATCGAGGTAATTTTCTTTCTTTTTCTTAACTGCCAAACAGGAGTTGAGATCCTCTCCATTTTCTTCAACAAAATTATTGAAAAAACAACATTCATAATAACTTCAAATTCCGTAAAATAAAATTAAAAATCTCTCCATTTGTTTGAAAAATAGAGAGAACCTTGAATCCGCAAAACAGAGCATCCGGACAAAAAGGTCCCAAGTTCTCTTTCCTTTTGTGCATTTTACATTCCAACATTCCATGAATGAATCATTGTCTTTAACCTTTTTCCTTCCGATTGGCAGGGACTCGTCTGAGAGGGCCAAACAGGAAGAACAAGATAGAGCTTCCATTGATGGTCGGGGCTCTGATATTGATAGGGCCATTCAGGAGATACAAGACAT
>JAULJZ010030013.1:0-15163 GCA_032270985.1 Heliamphora pulchella | reverse complement strand
ACAGGTTTTTACAGAGTTAGTGGAGACCGCCATGAAGGTGGAGGATACTCTGAATGAGACACGTCGAGACAGAGATAATCGGGGATAACAGGATGGAGGACGTGCACAGTCTTGGGGACGCAAGGACAAGCGTCAACGGACATCTGGTCCGAGTTCTTATCCGGTGGGGTCTTATCAGCCACAGTCTTCTGCATCTACTCATCCCGTAGCCTCGACGGGAAGGTCAGATCAGAGGGAGATTGTTTGTCAGAGATGCCAGCAGCTGAGGCATCATGTGGCAGAGTGTCGGAGTGCAGCACCTGTTCCGTCAGAGTCGCAGGCACCCGGGAGAGGGCCACTAGTCTATTTTGAGTGTGGACAGTCTGGGCATATCCAGAGGGACTGTCCTCGAGGAGGGAGCATTCAGAGCACAGCGGGAGCATCAGCTGTTCCATCAGGCTAGGGAAGACAGATGTATTCACAGCCTAGAGCTCAGACGTTCCATTTTGTAGAGGGAGGAGCTTTAGTGCAGTCGAGCAGGCAGTCGGCAGTGCAGGGCCGTAGTGGGCCAGCCAGAGCTTATGTTCTTATAGATCCTAGTTCATCCAGAGCACCGGTCATACCCAATGCTGCCGCTACCACCTCCGTGATCAGAGGTACTCTTCTAGTCTTCAGATCATGGGCAATGTACTTATCGACACTAGGGCATCACATTCGTTTATATATTCTGCTTTTGCATCTTCATTGGGGTTGCAAATGGACTGGTTGGGTAGTACCTTGAGTGTAGAGACTCCAGTCAGTGGGGATGTGACATTGAGTCTCGTTAGTAGATCCTGCGTGTTGGAGGTCGCCGGTCGTTGTTTAGAGTTCAACCTTGTTATTTTGGACATGACCGCGTTTGATGTCATCCTAGGGATGGACTGGCTGACCACCTATCATGCCTTCATCGATTGCGATCGACGGAGGGTGACAATTTGTACCCCAGCGGGAGATTTCTTTTGCTTTGTGGGAGACCGGGATGAGGGTTTGATGTCTACACCTAGTGATGTGCGGAACCAGGGCAACCTGGGTTTCCTTTTCTCAGCTCTCATGTTAGATGAGGTGGTTGGAATTTGAGGAGAGTTACCTCCGGTGGTGTGCGACTACTCAGATGTTCTCCCTGACGATCTGTTTGAGTTACCACCGAGCCGTGAGGTAGAGTTCTCTATTGACTTAGTTCCCAAAGCTGCACCCATATCTATACCGTCCTATCGCTTTGCACCCGCTGAGTTGCTTGAACTCAAGGTGCAGTTACAGGAGTTGCTAGATAGAGGGTTTATACGTTTGAGTACATCGCCGTTGGGAGCTCCTGCTCTTTTTGCAAAGAAGAAGGATGGTCGTTGGGTTTGTGTATCGACTACAGGAAGCTAAATCAGGTGACAGTGAAGAACAGGTACCCGATGTCGAGGATAGATGATTTGTTCGACTAGCTGAAGGGTTCGAGCTGTTTCTCGAAGATTGACTTGAGATCAGGATACCATCAGTTCAGGATTAGGGACGAGGACATAGCGAAGACCGCCTTCTGGACTCGCTAAGGTCACTATGAGTTTTTGGTTATGCCGTTCGGTCTGACGAACGCACCAGCTACATTCATGGGTTTGATGAACTAGAACTTCCATCCTTATCTGGACAGTTTTGTAGTAGTGTTTGTGGATGATATTCTGATATATTCGCCTACTAGAGAGGCGCACGAGGATAACCTGCGGATCGTACTACAGACTTTGAGAGAGCACTACTTGTACGTAAAGTACAAGAAGTGCGAATTTTGGATGTCGGAGGTGAGATTTTTGTGACACGTGGTGTCGACAGATGGGGCAGCTGTGGATTCATCGAAGACAGATGCAGTGACCGGTTGGAAGCGACCGAAGAGTGTCTTTGAGATATGTAGTTTTCTTAGTTTAGCCGGCTATTATCGACGGTTCGTGAAGGACTTTGCCAGACTAGCTGCACCGATGACACATCTGATGCGGAAGGGAGTTGTGTTTGCTTGGAGTGAGTCCTGTGAGTCAGCTTTCTAGGAGCTGAAGACGAGGTTAACTAGTCCGCTAGTGTTGATCATTCCAGAGCGAGGCTTAGGGTATACGGTGTACTGTGATGCATCACATGATGGTCTTGGATGTGTTTTGATGCAGGACGGTAAGGTTGTAGCATTCGGTTCCCGGCAGTTGAAGACGCACAAGTGAAACTACCCGACACACGATTTGGAGTTGGAAGTTGTGGTCTTCGCCTTGAAGACATGTCGTCACTATCTGTATGGTGAGCATTTTAAGGTTTTCTCCAATCACAAGAGCTTAAAATACTTGTTTTTACAGAAGGACCTGAACTTGCACCAACTGTGGTGGATGGAGCTATTGGAGAATTATGATTTTGATTTGCAGTACCATCCAGCGAAGGCCAATGTTGTGGTAGACGCGCTTAGTAGGAGATCTCACGAGTCGTTAGCTTCTGTGGAAATACGTGAGTGGGATATGCTTGCAGATGTTGGGGAGTTTGATTTGTGCCTCGGGGAGATCGCGACGGGTGCCACCTTGTTTTCTGTAGTTACTCGACCAGTGTTGATAGCACGTGTGCTAGAGGTCTAGCAGACGGATCAGGAGGCTCAGATGATACGAGACGGCGTTGTTAGTGGCGAGGATATAACAGGCTAGATTGTGGGTTCTGATCAGAGTCTGAGGTTGGTAGGCAGGTTGTTCGTGCCAGAGTCATGCCGAGCTGATCTTTTACTTGAGTGTCATCATTCTCATCTTTCCGCGCATCCTAGAGGCACAAAGATGTACCATGACTTACGTTGTCAGTTCTATTGGACAGGGACGAAGCGAGATGTGATCCAGTTTGTTTCCCGATGCCTCACCTGTCAGCAGGTAAAGGCGAAACATCAGAGACCGGCAGGATTGCTACATTCGTTGTCTATATCAAAGTGGAAGTGGGAGCATGTCACGATAGATTTTGTGTCAGGACTTCCTCGGTCACCTAGAGGACACGATGCCATGTGGGTTGTGGTTGATAGGTTAACGAAGTCTGCACATTTTCTCTCCATCCGAGTGAGGGATTCGGTGGAACGACTAAGTAGCTTGTACGTCAGGGAGGTAGTCAGATTGCATGGAGTGCCAGTGTCTATTGTTTCTGACTGAGACCCGCACTTCACATCGCGCTTTTAGCAGAGTCTTTAGAAGGCTTTGGGGACGAACTTGATGTTCAGTACTGCTTTTCACCCCAAGACGGATGGTCAGTCTATGAGGACTATACAAATTTTGGAGGATATGCTGAGGTCTTGTGTTCTTGATTTCAAAGGTTCGTGGGAGGATCATCTACCATTGGCAGAGTTTGTATACAACAACGGCTATCAATCCAGTATTAGGATGGCACCGTATGAGGCTTTGTATGGTAGACTGTGTAGATCACCCGCGTGTTGGACAGATGTGGGAGTGACCACAGTTTTCAGACCCAACATGGTACGGGAGACGACAGAGAAGGTTGTTGTGATTCGCCAGCGCCTACTGACAGCGCAAAGCCGCCAGAAGAGTTATGCAGATCAAAGGAGGCGACCTTTGGAGTTTGCAGTGGAGGATCATGTGTTCTTGAAGGTCTCGCCACGTAGAGGTTTGATGAGTTTCGGTCGTAGCGATAAGCTATCGCCGCGTTTCATTGGACCATTTGAGATCCTTGACAGGATTGGTGAGGTTGCTTATCGTTTGGCGTTACCACCTCAGTTAGCATCTGTGCATAACGTGTTTCACGTTTCTATGCTTCGGAGGTATGAGCCTGATCCTTCACATGTGCTAGATTGGGCTGAGCTGCAGGTTGACGAGAATGCCACCTATGAGGAGCGTCCAGTGAGGATCCTTGATACAAAGGAGCAAGTGTTGCGGGGCAGAACCATTGCTTACGTCAATGTCCTATGGCATCATCACGGGGTTGAGAAAGCGACGTGGGAGCGCGAGTCTGGGACGCGTGCTAGATAACCAGACCTATTTACCTCGTGACCTTGTTGCGAATTTTGGGGGCTAAATTTCTTAAGGGGGAGAGTTGTGAAACCCGAAACCTTGTTCTTTTAAGTTGTTTATATATTCGATGTGTTCGTTTCAGTATATGAATAGCATCGATGCGTAGTTTATGCTTTAAAGTTGTAGAACAGCATGTATAACTGTGTTATACGCTTTTCGGGATTTGGTAGAGGCTCGTTTGGCCTGCGTTTGGATCAACAATCATATTTTGCTTCACAAACCTGTGACCAAAAACAGTAAGGGAGTTTGGTCGACTGAGGTGTTGAGTTCGGTCGACTGAAGTGCTTTTCTTGGGTTCGGTCGACTAAACTGTGGCAATTCACATTTTTCGAGGAGCTTCAATCGACTGAAGTGGCCTTTTCAGTTGACTAAACTGCCTTTTTGGCATGTTTATAAGTAGTTCCAAGGGCTGGAATGTTTGGAAAAGCTTTTTCTTTCAATTCTCTCTACCTTCTCTCTAGCTTTGTGGGCCCGGGGTTTGGTTTGATGTTGATTCCTTTGTGGATCCTTGCTATCGGGGCTGAGGGCTTCACATCCATCCGGTCGGATTCTCATTCTGACATCGTTCAGTTTTGAAACGTTGAGTTCTTGACTCTCCGAGATAGGATTCTAGACCTACTACTGTTATGAGGGTGTTATATGCAGTTATACTTGCTTTCACCGGATAGAAATGCATGAAATGTTGTTTACATGTCTTAAATCGTGGTTTTTAGGTAAAAGTGGATTTTTATTTCTTTTCTCGGTTGTATTCATATTTCGGGTATGTGGTATCCGTAGTTTTCAAAATGAGATTTGAAAATGAAGTGTTTTGTGAAATCGGATGAAAAACGTCTTTTTGGAGGTTTAGAGCTAACCTGCGGGGTTAAGCCTCACCTTTTTACACGTTTTGTTGGAAATGATTTTAGATCTCCATTTTGATGGATCTCTTTTATACATGTGGTGTATAATCTGTTTTATGGGTTTCGTAGTTGAGCTACGGTGGGTTTTTAAATGTTATTCATAGATGTACCGTGACAGAGTGTGATTTGAGTTGGGCTTTTATTGCTCCTTGGTGTAAGTCCAAAAACGTGTGCAGAGTGGGCTCGGTAAGGTCCCTTGGGTTAACCCCCATAAACGTGGTTTGGTTATGTTTCTTCCATCGGTCGTGGCAAACCATAAAGAAACAAGTGTGTGATTTGGGTGCTTTCCCATCGGTCAGGGAAATCCGTAAAGAAGTCGGTCGCCTTCGTGAATGGCGTTGTTGTTGTAACTCCATATAGAACTTGTCATTACCTAGCAGGCCTTCAGTGGTTCAAGACTAAGGTAATGGGCAGGAGTCTAGAGTTGTTACCTTTGTCTGTATGACAGAGTCGGTACATAGGATTTTGTTTACATCTTTTCTCCTCGACTGTGTGGCCTGAGTGGAGCTTACTGTTTATTTACAGCTTTTCCTTAACTGTGGCATGATATCTATTAGGATGATATGCATAGTTTGAAGGATGAAAAATGTGGAGTTTTATGAGATAAAACCTTTTTCAGACTCGTGATAGTCTGATGGAAAACTTGTGGTTATGGAAGGAAAACTTTTTTGGCTCCCGTGGTTGAGCCTGTGTGTGTGTAATTGCATAGCCTGCTTTACAGTTTTATTGTCTATGTTCCTATTGGGCTTCGGCTCATGGTGTGGAATTTTGCTGTAAAACCTTTTCAGGTCAGCATGAGGAGTTGATCTAGTTGCAGAGGTGATGGAAGACTTGCTATAGTTTTCCCTTTTTGAGACATGTACTTACACATGTGACGCTTGTTGAGGCTGGTTTTGTACGTCTTTTGGCGATATGTTTATTTCATGTATGAGATGCATGTTTTCAATTTATGAGAGTTGAAGTATGGGGATCTTTTATCTAAATGTTGTATATTTTAATTATCAACTATGAAACCTATTTTCCTTAAATGGGTGTTTTGGTGGGCTTTCGTGTGACCCGGATGTTTGGGGCCTGACAATCCTGCTGTGGAGTGCCAGGTGCAGTCAACTGGGATATAATTTCCTCTGATGATAGGTAGTCCTTATACTGTTTAAAGAGGTATTCCCCACTACGGTTAGATCGTAGTAATTTGATACTTTTACCCAGACACTTCTGTGCCTCCGTCTTAAATTTTTTGAATTTTTCAAAGCATTCAGATTTACGGTGCATCAGGTATATGTATTCATACCTTGAGTAGTCATTAATGAAACTGACGAAGTACTCAAAGCCACGTCTAACCCGGATTGTCATAGGACCACACATATCAGAATGAACCTGTCACGCCCCGACTCCCGGGTCACGTGAACTCTACTTGATAACCCAACATTACAGAATAATCGAGGAGACTTTTTTAATAAAACTCTATTTATGGTTTGAACCTCCTTTAAAGAAAAAACACACTGAATCCAAAAAAAAATGTATCGTTTCTCGAACTTTACCTCAAAATATTCTAAGTATATTTTCCAAAAATTTCGGCAGAATTTTCTCTATTTTTCGGACTATCCCAAATTTATTTGTAAGCCTGGCAAACTCAATTCACAATATATACTCAGGCACCGCCTAGATTCCAACTCCCAAACACGATCAAAACTCTTACAACCATTCATTTTCAACTACATCACAATTATACCAATACCCAAAGAAAATTAAACAATACAAACTTAAACTACATAATAATTGACATCCTTCACTTCCTTACTACTGTATTTGTTTCCATGCGACTTAACGTATACATAAGCCTCACCAAATTTACAAACAGATTACATTCACCCTAGGCAGTGTCATTGTTCCCAAGAAGTTTTTCAATACAATACTTTGAAGCAAATACATGAAATTTGAACAAATACATATGATTACATTTATAAATCAAAATAATAAAATTTGCTCCTTTCTTCCAATGCATTCTTGAAAATCCTAATCTTTGCTCACTCTTCTCTTATCAACACCTGTAAAGGTTGTATACATACATCCTGAGCCAAAGCTCGTAGAATAAAGACTAAACTAGTGCAATGCAGGATTTGTAAAGTGTGAATGACATGTTATAATACAATCTTAATCAAATCATGTTTATAACCCTTTTTTTTTTGTTCATCATCTCTTCATTCTTTATTTACTTATTCTTTACTCTTTCTTATTACATTACTCAACACATTTTCATTATTTCCACTATTTGATTGAAGTTCTACGCTCACCCACCGTAAATATTGATTTATGTTCTTATTTCTTCCATTCAATTTCATTAGTCTTACATTCTCCCAATTATCTTTGCTCCAGTTTCATTTCCATTCTTTTTGGTTTGTTATCCAACATTTAGACTTACATCTTTATAAAAACTGTTTTTATTTCTCTTTCTGTTTCCTCATTCTTATTAGACCCATTACTCAATCTTATTCAATCTTGGACAAGACATTCTTTTATTTCCATTCTTTTCTACTCTTGACATACTTCACAATTTCTCTTTATCTTTCTTTAGTTCTTACTTTCATTTTTATTCTCTTTAATTAGTAACAAAAGACTAACTCATCTCTTATCCATTATATAATTATAAATTTTTCTTTCCCATTCTTCAATTTCTTATTCACATTCCACTGTCATTTCATTAATCAAAGCACTGAACCGACGTCAGATGCAGCTTATAGAAATATCGCCCCATTCGCCCCCAATAGGCTACGCGAAGCCATTATGGAATGAGTCGTTCTATAACTGACCACGACACAACTACCACATTTCGGGGGCTAACCTGTGGGCATGTGGTCCCCATCTTGCGCAAGTTTTTGGTCTTTCACTGCGGAGCTGTGCAAGCCCAACTTAATCCATATCAACCATCTCGGTTCAATAGTTGATTAACTATATCAATATTCATAAACAATCAGGGTCCATCCCCCCCAAATTAATCTCATATCCATAACATTATCCATAAATCACCGGGAGTCCAACCATCCACAGGTTCCTCTCCCCAATTCAATTTCACAAGCATAGATTTCTCAAATTACTTTCATTATATTTTTCCATTTTAATATCACAGATTTCATATCACGATTCACATTTCTTACAATCAGAATTCTGTATCTACTGTCTTTACATCATCTCATTTTCGACAGAATTTCAATCATAACTCATTGTTTATCAAATCACAAAGATCAAATTAATATTTGTCAATCTCATATTCCATGTTCACCCAATTTTACTCTATTAGATTGTATTATTAACTTATAATTGTTCAATTAACTCGTATTTTGTCTAACATTCATAAATTCAATTTGAAACTCAACAAACATATTAAAAACTCATCAATTCACAAGTTTCATAGACGTACAACCCAAGTGTTTAACATATTTGGAGTTCAATAAATTAAATAACACACATTTGATCCCAATCTCAAGCTTTTTAACTTCAATTATTATTTAGATGTCCCTAAACATCAAATCAAGGCTTAATTCATCTCCTTTGCTCGAAATTCAACAAATTCAGGATTTCTTAAGTCATTAGGCCCGAACAAAATTTGATACACTCCTTTTTTCACATTTACTCAATGTCAACATTAACATTTATGAATTCCATATGCAACATTATCTCATTTAAGAAACAAACTAGTGGACAAGAAACCATATAGAGAAAACCATAGATTTATTAAGAGTGTCACACTCTTTCCAAGTTTTTCATTTTAACTATTGATTTAGCTTATAACTCACAAATTCATAAGTGACATAACTCTAGTAATTTTCCCAAGGTTCAATTTAAACACATTTTCTCGTCAAATTTTCGTCTCCAATCCTTCGTCTCCAATCCTTCTTTCAACATTTTTCAACATTTATACAATTTCTCATAAAACCCAAACCAATTTATCATTAGAACTCAACATGGGAATTAAGAATATGTATAACACTTTAAAATTTCCGAACTTTCCAATTTATGTTATCCATACGTCATGCATTCACACTTCAATTCGGGATTTTAAAAGTTTAGTTCGCAAATTCTAAATTTCCAAGAAACTAGGACTTATAGGATTTAACCACAACTTAAAGTTCAATTCCAAGTTCCATGTGGTGAACCCTTTAATGGCTCCGATTCCATAAATTATCAAATTCACTCTCATTAATTCAATCCCTAATTTGATTCGTCTGTTCACATCTAACTCAACCAATAGGAATAACATCATCCAAGATAAAACAACTTAGTGTTCTTGTTTCAAGGTTTTTCAAAACGTTCATTTCATAACTAGGACTTGAGTTTGAATTCCACCTCGTTTTCTCTTCTTTCTTTTTTTTTTGACGTCACCCCAAGCATTAGATGTGATATTCGACAGGTTTCAAACCCACTAGTTGACTTAACTCCCATGGAATGTTTAATTTACGGTTGCATCAACTTGGTTCCACAATCACAACTTCTCAAATTTCAGTTTAAAATCAGAAATTCAGACCTCTATTCCCAAGCTTTGTAGATTACAGGACTCACACACTTCTTTAGGTCTTTGAAATTTTATCATTTCTTCTAGATTTCCCTAAAATCAGGTTGAATAAAACAAGAACAAACATTGGTTTAGTTAAATCCTTCAAACTTTTAGGATTTTAAGGAGTTATCTACCAAAATCAACACAAATCAGAACACAACACCAAAGTTAGTCAAAACCCTACCTCTTTGAGCTCCCAAATTTCGAATTACGCCAAAATCTCTTACCCTTGATTTTCCGCTGTCTCAGATTTTGGCTCTATGATACTTCAAACGTGATGCTCTAACCTTGTGTGGCTTGTATTCTCCTTGGCGATGTCTAATTTCATGGCTAAATTGATCAATTTTGTTTTTGAGGAGAAGTTGAATTTGGAGCCTCGTGGTCCCCATGGTAACAAAGCAAAGTAGAGAAATTGAGGAAGAGGACGCGGGCGTTGGCTGACGGTGATGGGTGGGTAAAGTGGGGCCGGTGGCCGCAATGGTGAGGTGATGGTGGCTGGGTGGTGGCGCGTCACGCGCTTTCCCGTTCCCTCTCTCTCTCTCTCTCTCTCTCTCTCTCTCTCTCTCTTTCTCTCTCAGCTTCTTCGTCTCCTTCAAATGGCTGTTGAAGAAAGGAACGGGACATAAGAACAGAGAGCGTGCATGCCTGTTCTCCCGTCTCTCCATTCTTCCCTCTCTCTCCATGAAGCCTCCAGAATGTCTCAACTTCGGCTGAGATAAAAAAAATTTCCCCCTGTCTCTCAATCCTTCTAGGGCCTTCTCCACTAAACCCTTACACTAACTTGTTCCCAACTTTAAATATTAAATCCAAGCCCTTTACCCAAAACCTTTATTTAATATCCCCAATTTCTATTTATGACTTACAGTGTAAGGATTAAAATTTTCTGACATTCCCAAAGTTCACCACTGATTTGTATCCCGGTGTCTTAACTCACCTAAACTGTATGTAATATATTATATGATCAATAGGAATCACCCCTAATGATTTAACCATGGATAATAGAGATTAACAAAAATAAATAAAAACGTACTGGGTCCCTACAACCTTCCCCCATTGGGGAATTTTGTCCTCGAAATTCAACAATAGTTCTCGATATCAAAATCTTTCTGTTGATCTTCCACAATTCACCATTCTGTGAACATCCTCATTTTTTTACAGTATCTCAACTTATTAACCCTCATGACCAGAACTTGACCAATCGAGATTCGTCTTTATGTTGATCAGCACCCCCATTCAAGCTCACGACGTTAAATCCACCTGATGCGTTCTACATGACCTCTAAGGTTAGTCTCAAATCCCAAACTTTAATACACCTTTGCTACCTATTATACTCAACCACCATTACCGCAACATTGTTTCAACAACACTTTCTCCTCAAAGGATATTTATAAACTTTCTTCAAATCCCTAACATTCAATAATCACCTAGTACATAAGTCACAATCGAAAAATATCACATCAACAAACGTTCACATACTGAGGTAAACCTCTAGAAATGACACGCCAATCCGGGTAACTAATCTAGATTTCTCATAGAAAGAACGTCGGCCAAATGCTTTTTTATTTCGAACCCCAGAATAGTTAACTGGACGCCCATAGGCAAGTCATATTACTCCCAAGATTCAACATTTATGCACACATAAACACATAGCACGCGCAAGAAAAATCATTCACAAACCCATGCAAGCACACAATTCATGTCATGTAGTCGTGCCTATAATCATCAAACAAATCGCACATGAATATCCTCATCACCCACAGCTCATAGGTATTCGAACCTAGAGCTCTGATACCATTCTGTCACGCCCAGACTCCCGGGTCACGTGAACTCCACTTGATAACCCAACGCTACAGAATAACCGAGGAGACTTTTTTAATAAAACTCTATTTATGGGTTGAACCTCCTTTAAAGAAAAACACACTGAATCCAAAAACAAATGTATCGTTTCTCAAACTCTACCTCAAAATATTCTAAGTATATTTTTGAAAAATTTCGGCAGAATTTTCTCTGTTTTTTTTACTATCCCAAATTTTCCTGTAAACCTGTCAAATTCAATTCACAATATATACTCAGGCACCGCCTAGATTCCAGCTCTCAAACAGGATCAAAACTACTACAACCATTCATTTCCAACTACATCACAATTATACCAATACCCAAAAAAATTAAACCATACAAACTAAAGCTACATAATAATTGACATCCTTCACTTCCTTACTACTGTATTCATTTTCATGCGACTTAAAGTATACAAAAGCCTCACCAAATTTACAAACTAATCACATTCACCCTAGGCAGTGTCATTGTTCCCATGAAGTTTTTCAATACAATACTTTGAAGCAAATACATGAAATTTGAACAAATACGTATGATTACATTTATAAATCAAAATAATAAAATTTGCTCCTTTCTTGAAGATCCCAATCTTTGCTCACTCTTCTCTTATCAACACCTGTAAAGGTTGTATACATACAATCTGACCCAAAACTCGTAGGATAAAGACTAAACTAGTGCAATGAATGATTTGTGAGGTGTAAATGACATGTTATAATACAATCTTAATCAAATCATGTTTATAACCCCTTTATTTTTTGTTCATCATCTCTTCATTCTTTATTTACTTAATCTTTACTATTTCTTATTAAATCACTCAACACATTTTCATTATTTCCACCATTTGATTGAAGTTCTATGCTCACCCACCGTAAATATTGATTTATGTTCTTATTTCTTCCATTCAATTTCATTAGTCTTACATTCTACCAATTATCTTTGCTCTGGTTTCATTTCCATTCTTTTTGGTTTGTTTGGTTTGTTATCCAACATTTAGACTTACATCTTTATAAAAACTATTTTTATTTCTCTTTCTATTTGCTCATTCTTATTAAACTCATTACTCAATCTTATTCAATCTTGGGCATTCTTTTATTTCCATTCTTTTCTACTCTTGACGTACTTCACAATTTCTCTTTATCTTTCTTTAGTTCTTACTTTCATTTTTATTCTCTTTAATCAGTAACAAAAGATTTACTCACCTCTTATCCATTATATAATTATAAATTTTTCTTTCCCATTCTTCAATTTCTTATTCACATTTCACTGTCATTTCATTAATCAAAGCACTGAACCGACGTCGGATGTAGCTTATAGAAATATCGCCCCATTCGCCCCCAATAGGCTACGTGAAGCCATTGTGGAATGAGTCGCTCTATAACTCACTACGACACAACTACCACATTTCGAGGGCTAACCCATCGGCATTTGGTCCCCATCTTATGCAAGTTTCTGGTCTTTCACCGCGGAGCTGTGCAAGCCCAACTTAATCCATATCAACCATCTCGGTTCAATATTTGATTAACTATATCAATATTCATAAACAATCGGGATCCATCCCCCCCAAATTAATCTCATATCCATAACATTATCCATAAATCACTGGGAGTCCAACCATCCACAGCTTCCTCTCCCATATTCAATTTCACAAGCATAGATTTCTCAAATTACTCTCATTATATTTTTCCATTTTAATATCATAGATTTCATATCATGATTCACATTTCTTACAACCAGAATTCTGTATCTATTGTTTTTACATCATCTCATTTTCAACAGAATTCCAATCATAACTCATTGTTTATCAAATCACAAAGATCAAATTAATATTTGTCAATCTCATATTCCATGTTCACCCAATTTTACTCTATTAGATTATATTATTAACTTATAATTGTTCAATTAACTCGTATTTTTTCTAACTTTCATAAATTCAATTTGAAACTCAACAAACTTAATAAAAACTCATCAATTCACAAGTTGCATAGACGTGCAACCCAAGTGTTTAACATATTTGGAGTTCAATAAATTAAATAATGCACATTTGATCCCAATCTCAAACTTTTTAACTTCTATTATTATTTAGATGTCCCTAAACATCAAATCAAGGCTCAATTCATCTCCTTTGTTTGAAATTCAACAAATTCAGGATTTCTTAAATCATTAATCTCGAACAAAATTTGATACACTCATCTTTTCACATTTACTCAATGTCAACATTAACATTTATGAATTCCATATGCAACATTATCTCATTTAAGAAACAAACTAGTGGACAAGAAACCGTATAGAGAAAACCATAAATTTATTAAGAGTATCACACTCTTTCCAAGTTTTTCATTTTAACTATTGATTTAGCTTATAACTCACAAATTCATAGGTGACATAACTCTAGTAATTCTCCCAAGGTTCAATTGAAACACATTTTCTCGTCAAATTTTCATCTCCAATCCTTCTTTGAACACTTTTCAACATTTATACAATTTCTCATAAAACCCAAACCAATTTATCATTAAAACGCAACATGGGAATTAAGAATATGTATGACACTTTAAATTTTCCAAACTTTCCAATTTATGTTATCCATACATCATGAATTCATTCTTTAATTCGGGATTTTAAAAGTTTAGTTCACAAATTCTAAATTTCCAAGAAACTAGGACTTATAGGATTTAACCACAACTTAAAGTTCAATTCCAAGTTCCATGTGGTGAACCCTTTAATTGCTCTGATTCCATAAATTATCAAATTCACTCTCATTAATTCAATCCCTACTTTGATTCGTCTGTTCACATCTAACTCAACCAATAGGCATAACATCATCCAAGATAAAACAACTCAGCGTTCTTATTTCAAGGTTTTTCAAAACGTTCATTTCATAACTAGGACTTGAGTCTGAACTCCACCCCGTTTTCTCTTCTTCTTTTTTTAGACATCGCCCCAAGCATTAGATGTGACATTCGACAAGTTTCAAACCCACTAGTTGACTTAACTCCCATGGAATGTTTAATTTACGGTTGCATCAACTTGGTTGCACAATCATAACTTCTCAAATTTCAGTTTAAAATCAGAAATTCAGACCTCTATTCCCAAGTTTTGTAGATTACATGACTCACACACTTCATTAGGTGTTTGAAATTTTATCATTTCTTCTAGATTTCCATAAAATTAGGTTGAATAAAAAAAGAACCAACATTGGTTTAGTTAAATCTTTTAAACTTTTAGGATTTTAAGGAGTTATCTACCAAAATCAACACAAATCAGAACACAACACCAAAGTTAGTCAAAACCCTACCTCTTTGAGCTCCTAAATTTTAGAATACGCCAAAATCTCTAACCCTTGATTTTTGGCTGTCTCAGATTTCGGCTCTATGATACTTCAAACGAGATGCTCTAACCTTGTGTAGCTTGTATTCTCCTTGGCGATATCCAATTTCGTGGCTAAATTGATCAATTTTGTTTTTGAGGAGAAGTTGAATTCGGAGCCTCGTGGTCCCCATGGCAACAATGCAAAGTAGAGAAATTGAGGAAGAGGACGCGGGCGTTGTCTGACGGTGATGGGTGGGCAAAGTGGCACCGGTGGCCGCAATGGTGCGCTGATGGTGGCTCGATGGTGGTGCGTCGTGAGCTTTCCTGTTCCCTCTCTCTCTCTCTCTCTCTCAAGCTCATACGAGATCGATCACGTAGGATGTTGAGCTTATCCCATGCCCGTTATATTGACTTGATTATTGCTCAATTTGGCATGATAAATTCCAATAAAAGATTTATTCCTTTCAGCTATGGGATTACTCTATCTAGGGATCAGTGTCCTAGGACACCTCAGGAGATAGAGAGGACGAGAGCTATTCCTTATGCTTCAG
>JAULJZ010030002.1:0-15164 GCA_032270985.1 Heliamphora pulchella | reverse complement strand
TTTATAGGGATAATTATACTTATTTTTCCTGAGGTTTAAACTTATTACAGGGACTTCTCATGTAGTTTCTGAAATTATACGAACCTCCCCTGAGATTTAATTTTTAATATCAATTGCACCAAACTATTAAAATTTTTATTGAAATTTAACAAAAATCGCTTCTCCCACCCCAAAACCACTCTTCTCACCCCAAAACCACCATTCAAACCACATTTTTCTCTCCAAAACCACCATTTTCATTCCAAATTTTAACGGAATGGTGGTTTTGGGAAGGGTGATTTTGGGGTGGGAATGATGGTTTGGGGGAAAAATATCGTTTGAAGGGTGGTTTTGGGGTGGGAGGGGCGATTTCTGTTAAATTTCAAAGAAAATTTTAATAGTTTAGTGCAATTGATGTTAAAAATTAAATCTCATGGGATATTAGTGTAATTTCAGAGACCACATGGGAGATCCTAGTAATAAGTTTAAATCTCAGGAGAGGTAAGTGCAATTATTTCTACTTTATATTAATGACAATTATACATTTTCAGTACATAATTAAACATGATACTAACAAGGATTCGGCACAGATATGATACTAGGATGCTTGGGTTTCACTCCTGTCTTATTTTGATGATTCAATTCGTACACTTTATTACTCTTAATGCATAGGTAATTTATATAACAAATTAAATTGATTAAATACCGTTTAAGTGTATAAATAAATTATATTTGTTTTTAAAAAATAAACAGTGTTGTCCACCTTAGTAACAATTAATTCTCCAAAAGCTATATCTATTATCAAACATAGCCCTAATCTCATATTTGTTTCAGTGACCAAATTCATGATGTTTATAATAAATTTAAATTATTAGATTTAATCTTAGTTTCTAAATTTTAAAATGTCACAACTTTTACTCTACTAATTTATTTTTATAAAATTAATATTTATGTGACACAATTAGTGAGCTAAAAAATTTATCAAGTTAATTCTGAATTTTCCTAAATGTATATCTAATATGGATATGAAACAATTTTCAAAAAATTAATTCTATTAAGAAGGTAAACATGTTAAACTTGATGAGTTAATTTTAATTCTCTAATTGCACTTACTTCAAAAAATTACTAAATTCATTCCAAATGTTCATAATATATACATACACACACACACACACACACACACACACACACACACAAATATAACATGCTTTAGAGAACCGACGCAATCTCAAAATATGGTATATAAAAGCCATTAAGAAATCAAACCGTCGCAAAAATCTCAATGTATCACTCTATTCTCGGCATTACCCTCAAATTGAAACAAACTCCTTTTAAACCGATTTTACTCACTCGTGACAAACTATATACCTCGAATATATTAGTACTTGAACTGAGAATTATATACGTAATAGATGAAAAAATTATAAAAAAGCACTATATGCACAGAAGCATACCAGTCTTGATAAATGTATCAGTATTGGAACAGAGAATTTTCAAAAAAGCTAATGGAACCAGACAAAAATAGATCACTAGAAAATTTGTCATTGTACCAACAAGCTCGTCTTATTCATACAAAACACATAAATATGTGATTAAAAATTACAAATATTTAATATGTGACATTACAATCCCATGATGGATGAATAACAATATACGTCATATTGATAAAAATTCCATAATAAAATGATGATATTCGAAACTTACTCCCAAGAACTAGTTTCATATTCGGTTACCAAAATTAATTCATCTACAATTATACTAGTCAATTGGATTACCAAAAATGAAGCTTATTTGCAGATAATAAAAAGAAAATACTCTTATCTTTTAATTATGGGCAAATCAAACAGAATATATTATTCTTCTATAGAATGGGACTAAAACTAGTAAAATTAGTTTGACAAGGCTAATCCTTTAACGAGGTCTAAAAAAAGACTAATTATAAATCATTCCTATTTATTATAGCCACTCAAGTATTTTTGAGGCCTTGGACAAATAACATAGGGAGCCCGAAATTTATATGGTAAATTTTTAACAAAAACTAATTTTTAACGGCAAAACTACTAATTACATTTCTGTTCTTAAGTTTATTAATATCATATTTATTAAGATCATTATTTAAGAATGAATTAATTTTTCAACTCTTTCTCTTTTTACATTTAGTATACTCATTCAAAACTTTTTAGTTGACCTATTTATAAGTGAAATAAATATAATCTATAATAAAATAATATAACATAATAAGTGATGATTTATAACAATTACTTGGTTCAAATCATCCAATATGTTTTCGCCCCTGCCTAACTCTCGTCACCTCCTCACTCAATCTTTTCCATTTTTATCTTTTAAAGCATCTATTCTTTTGTAGCTGTTTCTAATAAAATTCCTTCAATTTCCTTTTTCAAGGTTATTTGCTAAAAAAAAAAAATCATCTTTTTATATTTCTCCTCCATTCATTCTACATTTTTTTTTTCTTTAATTTCGTTTTTGTGTAATCAATTTTTATTACTATTGTAGTTTTTTTTTTTTAGTGAATTTGTTCCAACTTTAGTCCGAACAAAATATATTTTTTATATTTCTCTCCTTACAAAGAATAAGAAATATTAAATAATTTAAACGAGAAAATACAAAACAAATACAAAAATAGCCATTAGGCTTTTTAAACCAAACAAAAAATGCACATATAATTTTGTTAATTAATACAACTATTGAAAAAATTATTATAGGTAGGTTTAATCATTCTATGTTGTGGAATGTGGGGAAAAAATAATAGAACAATCACACAAGCTCAACACATAATATTTTAACATGAAAAATTCAGCTTGGGTAAAAAACTACCGAACTTATCTAAATCCAATTAGTCAAGCACTAAAAGTCAAACAGTTATAAGACACATCTTATAAACTTTAATCGAGTCCTTAATTTAAACGTTTTAAACTTGTTTGTCGAATTCACGTACATCGTTCTTTATTTAATCACCGCAATAATGAATCCTCAAAACTATACACCAGCAGAATCCTCTATCGGTAAACTTAGAAATCCATCTAAGTCGAATATAAATGATCCTCGTCTTTTAGAGACTCGAAAAACACTTCAATTTATATCTAAAGGTTCTAGATTTTATGTATTCTGAATTAATTTTTGAGTCAGATGGTATGCCTTTTTATATAGGCATACAAACACAACAGTCCAAGTTTCAGTGAAACTGAAACTGCTAGTTGTTCGCTCGAGCAAACTATTCATCGCTCAACTGGTCAGGTAGCAGTTTGTATCCTGCGTAAACTGCACTTGCTCGAATCTATTTTAATCACTTGTACTTCGAGTTTCTGGTGCTATACTTTAGTCTTCTAGATTGAATAAGATTCTGATCAAGGACTCCCATCTATTCTAGATCTCATAACTCAAGTAAGAGACTTAAACAACTTAGGACATCTAAACAACTTAGGACAACTTAGAAATTCTAAACAACTTAGGATAACTTAGAAATCCTGCGATAATTCAACCACAAGACTTCTGAAGACACTAGAAGTTTTACAATCAATATATTACCTAAATTATCATATTAAAACATAGGAAAATAATTTTTATTACATAAAAATTTAATTCCTAACGACTATTATATGCATTTAGACACTAGTAAAAGATACATCAATCCTTGTATTGATTAATGTATTTTATAAAAAAGTATGCTAGTTTAGAAGCTTCTCATAGGCCTAGCTCCTTGTCAAGTCTATTGCCACCTATGGTTTTTCTCTTTACACTTACTTTTTTTCTATTATTTTGTAAAATTATTATTAGAGACAAAGTCCTAATTGTATTCTTTTTTCATGTACCCCACTACCTACACCTTCTCTTCGCACTATCTCCGCTTTGACGAATTTGGTCTCGACAGCTGCCACTGTAAAGAGAAAAAGGTACGTGTCAATAGAATTACCGCTAGTTATGAGGTAATGGGCTAAACAAGTATGGGAATGTACTAAAGTCCATGTTTGGGATAACTTTTAAGTTTAATTTTTAAAAAATTTAGCTTTTTTGAAAAAAAAAAGAATAAAAAAAGTAAGAGTGTACGAGATAATTTGAAAAAGTAAATATTAGAAAAAAAAAAAGAGAAAAAAAAAGATTTGACTTTTTTTAAATTGTCTAAAAAGCTGTGCAAGCTTATTATGTCAAACAAATCAGCTTAAAAATTAGATTTTTTAGAAAAAAAACTAATTTTTTATTGATCCCAAACAGGGCCTAAAACGTCCATCTCTATAAGCATTTGTTCTAAATTTTTTGTCTTTTACTCTCTTAGTTTTAGTCTTTGTTCTAGATTGTAGAATTTTCAAAAAAGACCACAAAGACTGAAAAAAGGTCGCTTATCGTTGTATTTTCATTTTTTTTTCATTTTGGTTATTTTTTTAAAATTAGTTTATATATATATTTTTTGTATTTGTAGATTCTCCTAATCAAAAGGAACCTAAGAAGAACGAATTTTGGTTGAAAATTGTAAAACTTTAAAAAAATACACAAAAAAACAAAAATAAAAGACAAAAGGCTCAAGAACGACATGAAGAAAGAGAAGAAAAATGCTAATAAAGTTTCTCATGGAAAAGAAAACCTTAATCAAGCTTCTAAAAGAGGTTTGGTACTCAACCGTCTAGGAAGTTTGACGAGGCTTCCACTTTTTATATTTCGAAATCTTTAAATGCCTTTAACATTCTTTTTTTTGTAAGTTCAAGAAAAAAGATAACTGTGAGGAGAAGTAAAATATTGAAAAAGTAGATCATATCATTTCTTCTCCAAATGTGTTTATCCTGAAGACACGTTTCTCTAGCAATGAGGCTGATAAGGTCAAATCGAAAGGTAAAGATAAATAAAAATTTAACATCTACAGAGGAGAACAAAAGGAAATTACATGAAAATATTATAAATCTCTGAATACTCAGAAAAAAAAATCTTTCGTAATTTTAAATAGAGTAATAGTTTTTTGTGTTCGTCTTTTGACACTGATTGATCTTGTGTTTTGTAGTTGTTTCTTTTTGAGACGTGTGAGTTTTTGTGTTGTTTTAATTCTTTCCAACTCTTAAAGTGAGAACTTCTTTGTTTTGTTTTTTTTCTTTTTTATTTTATTTTTTTGGTTATTGTGTGTTTATGGTCTTTATTGTAAAATTAATTTTTTGGTATAATATTTATTGTTACTTGCCAAAAAAAAAAAAAAAAAGCTCGAGAACGGGCCTCACTAGTTTTGAGCTCAAATCCATGCAAAATCGATGTTGGCCCATATCCAATTAAGCCCATATTATCTGCTAAGCACTTTCCAAATATGTACTTGGGCTTCCAAGGCCTTAATTATGAATTTGATTCTTAATATATTACTAGGAATGACAATGGCTTGGACGGGAATATAAAGAAATATTGAGAAAATAGCAAGGGGTGGAGATATATGGGATAGTTATTAAACTTTAAAAGATCATTATAATAGGAGCTATAAATAATAAGATAAATAAAAAATAATAGTTGGTGAATCATCATAACTATAAAATATAAGAAATGGAAATGAAAAATGAGATATCAAAATACCATATTTGTATTTTAGTCCATATTATATTTTTAAAAAATAAATTTTATACATATATTTATATTTTAAAAATATTTATTTTATTTGATTGGGGAGATTGTGGAGAAAAATAAGACAAGAGAAGCAAATACTATTTCCATCCCATTTATTATCGGGAGCAAGGAAAACTTGTACATAACATGGTAAGGAGATTTGGGGGTAGGATAGAGAAGGATAAATTGTCATCCCTACTGTTTTTCTACCTTTCTCAAGAGTACACTCCATATTTGAGATATGAATTCGTATATTACATCTTAAAAGGAGGGATATTTATTTTTGATGATCTAAACCATTCATGTTAGAGAATATATCGAAAAAGTTATTCATACAAAAAATCAATCTTGAAAAGAGGGATCTCTATTTTTGATGATTTGAACCACTTATGTTAGAGAATTTATCGAAAAGGTCATTCATACAAAAAAAAAATCAAGTTAATCACATGGCAAATTAAATCATCTTTCTCAAGATCACAACCCATATTTGAGACATAGATCCAAGCTCTCCATCTCAAATAAAATGATCTCTATTTTGATGATATGAAGTTCTGAACTATTCATATTAGAGAATTTATTGAAAAAATTATTTTTACAAAAAATTAATCAAATGACGGAAACAACATTGCCACATCACATTGATTCTAAAAATAGATGATAAATAAGATTTTGAGAGTAAACTATTTATATATTTTTAGATTTAATGTGATCCAAACGTAGAATTATTGATCTTCAACCAACTTAATTTTTTGTACACATAATTTTTTTAATAAATTTTATAAAATAAACAGTTCGAATAATTTCAGTGGGTACCTTAAATTCCCAAACCCTAAATCCTGACATCTAACCCCCACTCCTCGGGCTCCCACATGCACCACCATCCCCGCCATTGCCACTAGCACTATCACTGTAAAATGACTTACGTTATTTTTTGTAAATCAATTCTAATCTTCTAATGTAAAATATTTTACAAAGAAAAATTATGTCAATTTTTATCAAACCAAATACTAAAAAATGAGTAAAATATTTTATGTCGAAATAAACAGAATCTAAAAGTTGCTTTAAAGTACCATGCAAAGAAAAAAAAATGATTTCATAGTTAATTTTTTTGTAACTCTATGCATAAAAGAGAAAAACTCAATGTACCTATATGTTTTTAGGGTTTCAAAATATTGGTTTTAAGAATGAAAAATTGTGACACCTACCCGTTGAAAACGGAGTTGCCACCCGATTTAGGTGGGAATAGTGAAAGAAAGAGAATGAGAAGAAGCGAAATATATGAATTGGTCATTTGGCCTATGATTTGAAGACTGTAGGTTCGAATCCTGTTCTGTCTAATCACTTTTTTCTTCTAATTTGCAGTGGCGAGGAGCCAACTGGTTGTTAGACCAACTTATTTTTAAAAGGGTACTAAAAAATTCAAAAATTGAGATTCAAGTTGCGAGAGCTAAGGTACGAAAAAGTGAAACGTAGTGACCCTCTTTTGCAAACCTAAATGTCAACCTCTACTAGAAACGAGCTAGCTTGGGTATTAATGAATTCTTGATTTTTATAATTGCTAATATCCTCCTTGGCAGTGATAGAAAGTTAAAAAAATGTCGGGAAACGGTGAAAAGAAGGATATAAGACAGTGCAAAACAGAAGCCTCCGAAGTACCATTGCTAGAGTCGTGGCCACAAGAACTGGAAATAAACCGTTGTTTTTATTGAAATGATGCAAAAAACAAAGAATCAACAAGTAAGTTAGTGCAAAAAGTAAAATAAGGTATTAAAAAAAAAAAGAACAAAGAAAATGAAACAAAAGAAATTGATATTCAAATCGAATCGCAGCTACTGCATTGACAATCGTTACTAGGGTGATATTAAAATTGACAGTTGGGAAATTTAGGGTTAGGTTTTTTTTTTTGGATAGTATAATTAGTTTGTCTTATTTAATCTTTTTTATTAGAATTTGTCATTTTTAATTTTAATTTTCTGAAATACCATTAAATCATATCTTTAAAATTTTTTTTTTGACATTTTCCTTCCTAAACAGAAATAAAAAATTCTATCACATAAATATCTCCCAAATCTCTCAAAAAATCTCTCTTCAAAATTTTACGCCATAATCACCACAGAATACATTGGCCCCGTATAGCTAACTTGCTTATAAGCAAGTTTGACTAAGTTGATTTTTTTGTCTTTAATAAATTTTTTTCATCATTTAGTCAAATTTTTATACTTTTAGACTTTTCTCATTGAGACGAGTCGAAAAAGTAAAATTTTTTGATCAAAATATAAAAAAAAGTTCAGAAAAAACGAAAATAAGTAAAAATGTCAAATCAGTGAGTTTATAAATAAAATAAGCAAATAAGCAAATAAGCAAAGTATGCCAAAAATGTCAAATCAGTGAGTTTATAAGTACAATAAGCAAATAAGCAAATAAGCAAATAAGTAAGGTATGCCAAACGGGGCCATTCTATTGCTGTCTTCATCTTTTTTCGTCGTTGTCTTCAATATCGACATCACAAAAATATAACATTAAATTATGAGATGTATTCTGAAAATTATACTGTTATTTTAACGTATTACTTTTGGTACAATTGATAAATATATTAGTAGAATATAGACTGAAAAGTGCACTGTCATTTAAAGTGATAAATGTATAAGTTGAATATGAATTTTAAAAATTGCACTGTTGAAACAATTGATAAATGTATCAGAAGAATACAGGCATAGAAAAGTGCACTGTTATGTGAACTGATAACTGTATCGAATGAATATGTATTCTAAAAATTGCACTGTTGGAACAACTGATAAATGTATCATTTGTTACCCGAATTTGTAACTTGCACTGTTGTTGCAACTAATACATTTATCTTTTGAGTTCAAATTATAAAATTTTGTAGGACTGCTAAAAGTATATCAACTACTAAACATATGAAACATAAACTTATCAGGTACTCTGATAAATGTATCAGATGTATTTGAATTCGAAAATTTTTACATTTGTTCTAACTGATAAATGTATTAGTTTATTTCGTATTTAGAAAAATTTATAACTGTTTCAACTTATAAACGTGGCAAAATAGGTTTTAAAAAATATCCCATATATACTTTACTAAAACCATCATGATATTTTATCATGTAATTATGCAAGAAAAAAATAAAAAAATAAAAAGTTCAAAATAAAACCAATATAAACTACATTGAATACATGAAACCACAAAAATATAAAACGTTCCAAAAAAGAACAAATATAAACTACCATCAAAACACGGAGACTAAATCATTCGAGAAAAATTAATTTCATATTCACAAATCGAAAAAAAAAATGTTCAAAAAAATAATTAATTTCATATCCACAAATGAAAAATTTTACATTTTTAAAATAAAAAAATCAAAATCAAAACAATCTAATCTAACAACAATATATACATACCAGTAAAAATTTAGAGAGCTTTCGAATTGTAAACGCGAATAATACTTTGAGCATAATGAAATGGCAATGAACAAATTGAAAAATGAGTTGAAATTTATTCCAAACTAGAAAAATTGGTTGATTTTCAGTTTCCAACTAAGTCGTTTGCAACTTTCGAATTTTAATGAGTTTTGACAAATTTTGATGCCCACGTCTAAAAATATTCTCTAAATAGAAAAATGTGTCTGTCTAATTAAATTACAAGATATTGTACAAATCAACATTTGTAAAACTGATACCTAAAATCAAAAGGAATATAATATTTTTCATAAATAAAGTGATAAGTTAAAATGATCTTGTGATTAATGTGCATCCTAGAATTATGGGGATTAAATGCAAAAATACATCACATGTTTCTCTATAGGATAATGTATCCTATAATCAAGGTATTTAAAATAAAAATGAGGCACCGGTTGCTAAAGGGCATGTTGGATCAAAAAATCATAAAATTTGAATAAAAAAACTAAACTCAATACAAAAAAACAGATGGAATTAAAACTCTTACATATTTTTAAAATTGAACTAAAACTCAATTAACTCTATAAAAATTGACGATCTCAAATACAGATATGCGATTGTTACTGCGGTTCAAGTTAGAGCGTGTATACAAAAAAGAGATTGAAATTAAACTAAAATTATTACTCTAGATGCGTGCTTGCATACAAAAATCTAAGAAATAGATGCTTTTTGCGTCTATTTTTTTATAATTGTTCATATTCTTTATTTATTTTGTATAAATTGAAGATTACATGAGTATTTGGGCAAACGTCTATTTTTTTTGTAATTTTTGATATTTTTTATTTATTTTATATAAATTGAAGGTTACGTGAATATTTACTGTCCAATCAATTTTGTAGGGATTTGTGTGTTCAAATTCAAGCTGAATTGAGTAGTGATCTTGAAGGCTATGGCTTATTCGTGTACATTCATTCATTCACTGAAAAATCTTCTCGCGTTTAGTACTTCTGTTAGATCAAAATATGGTGTTTATGCTCATCTTTAAATAAGATTGAAATGAGATCAATTTTTCGGACTTGTTCAACTTCTTCCCATTATTTTTAAAATTGAAAAATTGGTTAATAGTCTAATTTATTCAGTATAAGATTTTTTAACGAGTAAAATTCATCCTTATAAAAGTTTTAACGCGTAAAGTTCTTTTGAGATAAAAATATCTTAAAATAGATAAATTTATTTGTACTTTTTCAAAACATGTATAAAAAACACAGATAAATTTATTACTTTTATTGAAAGCACGTGTAAAAAATACAGATAAATTTATCTGTTTTATTGAAAGTAAATATAAAGAACACAGATAAATTTATCTGTGCCTTTTCAAAATATGTATAAAGAATACAAATAAATTTATTTGTTTTCATTATCTATATTTATATATAAATAGATAAATTTATCTGTTAAGCATAAATAAACAGACAGATAAATTTATCTGTTTGCATTTTCTGTGTTGATATGTAAACAAATAAATTTATCTGTTATGTAAAAATAAGCAAACAGATAAATAAATAGATAAATTTATCTGTTTGTTATACAAAACAGATAAATTTATATGTTTGCAGAGTATTTTCAAAAAAAACTACGCAATTAAATCTTGCACGTTAAAATTTTTGTTGATGAATTTTGCACATTAAAACTTATTTTTTCAAACTTTTAGCTGAAATTCCCTTTTAAAAATTGTGCAGTTCTTCTACTTCATTCTATGCCACTTTTCTTTTTAAGAAAAAAAAAATAGCACCTACAATTACTTTGAATTTGCGTAAAGGTAAAGTTTCTGTTTGATCCGAAGAACTCTAACCTGGTTGTCTACACTTATTTCTATTTGTTTACACCTCTCTTTTGGTCTATACTCATTTCTATTTATTTTCATTAAGGCCGTTTGAAATGTCTAAAAAATTTAATTTTTAAGATATTTAGTTTTTTTAGAGAAAAGACGAATAAAAAAAGTTAGAGTATTTGAGATAATTTTTTATAATATCTTTTTATTTTTTTACTTTTTATTAAAATATCTAATATATATTTACTTTTTACTTTTAAGTTGTAGTGTTTGGAATATTCGCACAGGCTTTTTTTATTTTTGTGAAAAGAATTAATTTTTTTAATTAAACATATCATAATAATTTTAGTTTAAAAAAAGTTAAAGTGTTTGAAATGTGTATGAGTTTTTTCTTTTCTTGAATTAAGAGATAAAAAAAAATTAGTTAATTTTTAAAACCAAACAGTATAACTTAAGAGCTAGTTTTCTTACAAAAATTAAAAAAAAAACTATAGCTTCACGCAATGAGGTATAATTAATACACACCCAAAAAAACTTCCAAATAAAGCAAAAAATAATCACTACGACCGGCACATTGATGTCTTTCGACAATATTCAACTAAAATAACATTATAATTTCTACTCAACTCTCATATATTGACTTACTGAAAATCGAAAGTGATCGTCTAGTCTTAATTTTAACAGTGTCAGCATCAATTTACTTATGTTGATTCAATAATTAATGCCTAAATTAATTTAGAAAAATTGTCCAAGGAATAGAGGGTGATAAACAAATGATGTAAAAAAGAAAATATATCTAATAAATAAAATGCAAATGGCACACAAAAAAACAAAGTAAAAGAAAAAAAGAACGAATATTAGAAGATAAAATAGATCAAGAGAGAGAGATCATCACAAATTAAAAAAAGAATAAAGAATAAAGAGATCTAAGAAAAATGAAACCAGAAAAAATTAAGACCATCGTCTTTCTTTCTCTTCAAACTCAAAAAAAAAACTAACTTTAACGATGGAGAGTACAATCTCTGTATTTACTTTAATTAAATAATAGTTTATTTATTATTTTCACAAAATGTTAGATTGACTGAAGCAAATACTTTAACGTGGATGCGAGGACGTGGCATGACGTTTACGGCCTCATGATGACTTGGTTAAAGGCTGGTTGGTGCACTCAGAAGTGTATAGACAGTGTCAGAACACCGTATGGGGCTTCTTTAATAAATTTATTTTTATGAAATAATTAATATATTTAGATTATTAGTGTTTAGAATATTATGAATTAAATTATTAGTGTAATATTTTTTTATATTAAAAAATATTTAATTGAGAGTAAAATAACTGAAGAATAAATAATATATTATTTAATTTTACATTATTTTAATAAAATTAAATATTTTTATATATAAAAATATTTAAAATAATTTCAAAATTAACCAATTTATTTTCTATGAAATTAGAATAGTCCTACCATATTGTGTTAAATTGGTTGTAGATTTTTTTAATCACCACTAAATGCTTTCAAAATATAGCACTATATGAGTTTTATGAAACTATTTTTAAATAACTTTATTTCTTAATTAATCCTATATCCAAACATGCCCTACATATTTTGGATTAAGTTAGTCTTCATTTTTTTTAAACTATAAGTTTTATCTATTTTGAGTTAGGTTTTACTTTGATGATCAAATTATTTATTTTATAATTTTATTATATAAACGATTTATATAAAAAATTTAATGATTAAATATCGTCAAATATTTAAACAAATCACTTTTTTAAAAATAAAAAAACGTGTCATTTATGTTTTCCCTTTATTTTTTAAATAAATATAATTTACTTTAATATTTAACGATATTCAATTAATTTTACTTTGTGAATGAATGATCTACACTTTAAAATAACAAGACAGAATGATTTTAGCCATTCTTTGGCCTAATTATTTTTTAAGGTGTTTCTTTTGCTTAAAAAGCTCACTTGTTTAATCTCTTATTATAATTAATTAATTTTTTATATATTTTTTTACATTTATAAAATTAAAAAGCCTAAAAAAGAAAAGAAAAGAAAAAAGCTACGCAAACACATTCTGCACCAAGAAGCCATGTGATAAATGATAATGCCAGGGCAAGCATGAGAGAGAGAGAGAGAGAGTCGGCTTTTGTCCAAGCGATGTCGTATTACCTTGGTAATGATTTTTTTTCCTTGTTTTTTTCGTGGTTTTCTTAAGGACTTGATTACCAATTAGTTTAAAATTTTATTTTCTTATTTTTTTATATTTTGAATTAAAAAATTAAATTAAATTCAAAATAAATTGTTTGGTAATTTAATTTTTAAATTAATTTTTTTAAAATTAGTTATTTGTAAAAAAAGATAACTTTTTATTTTTTGTTTAAAATAAATAATTTTACCATTTATATATTTGATATTAACAATTATATATATAGTTGGTAGTGGTAGTAAATAAATTATGAATAAAAAATATTATTATATTTTAAAAGTGATACAAGTTTGAATAGAATGTTTTAAAAATTTGTATTTTAATTTGACTTTTTGACTTTTTAACTTTTTTATGTTTTTACCAAACAGATAATTTTAATTTTTTTATATTTTTAGCCATAAAACCAAAAAGTTAAGGTTCCAAATTAGGGCCCTAGAAGAAGAAACTTTAAGCCTTTAGAATGATTATAATTTTTTTTTTTTTATTTCTATAAAAAGGAAAAAAGTTTATGTTTTTACTTTTTATTAAAATATCTAATATATTTTTATTTTTTTATTTATAAGTTGTACTATTTAGAATAACAATACCATTTTTTTGGGTAGTATAATTAACCTTTTGTATTGATAGTATTATAATTATTTTTTTAAAAAGTTAGATTATTTGATATATAAGTAGATTTTTTTCTCAAAAAAAAGTAAAAATATTAAAGGGTCATGCAAACTATAGCATATTAGACAGTGAATAAGAGGATAATGCGGATAAAAAATTTCAATATAATAAACTTTTGAAAGTATCCCTTATTGTTTTTAAAAATATTAATATATTTTGTAAAAATATTTATAATTTTTTTTATCCATTATTTATTTCCCAAGGAGCTAAGGTTAGCATTTTCCTTTACTTTAGTATTAGTATTAAATGGTAAATGGCATATAGAGTTATACTTGAGCATTTTCCTGAAGACAATTGAAAAAAGAGTCATGAATCATTAAATGGGAACGTGAATGTGAGATTGACCTCACAATGCACAAATAGAGAGACCCTCCTCTCCACTATTCTGAAGATTACGTGACATCGTTACGTGATTTTTTTATAAATAAAAAATATTAATATATATTACTTAAGTAAAGTATTTTTTATTTTTTATTTATTCAATAAAATTGGATTATTTTATTTTACTTAAAATATTTTTTATTATATAATTTAAATGAGAACACTATATAAATAATAAATTATGCTATTCACAGCCTAATAGATAGTGAATAATAATAAAAAATATATAAATATTTGTATAAAGTGTATTAATATTTATAAAAATAATAAATTTTAATTTTAAAAGTATATTAATATTAAAAAAAATTATTTCTATTAACTTATTATTTATTGCTTAATAAGTAGTGATCAACATGACCGATAAATAATGGCCCTATTTGGGTAGACATAGCTTATTAATTTATTGACTTATAAGTTAAAAATAAGTTACGACACTCAAACGAACTAAATAAGTTATATTTTAAGCCAATAATCAAATAAATTAATAAATTAAATAAGCTAAAAATTACCTAAATGAACTAAATTTATTTAAACAAATAAGTCAAAATAAGCGAAATAAATCAAAAATTATCCAAACAAATCAAGCTTATTTAAGAAAATAAGTCAAAATAAGCCAAATAAATTAAAAATTATTCAAACGAACCAAACTTAAACGGAGTAACTTATTTGTGTTATTTAAACGAAATAATTTATTTTTATTTTAACTTATTTACTTATAAATAAATAAATAATAGACAATAAATAATCCACCCAAACAGGGCGAATACGTACCATATAAATATTTTGGGATTACGAAACAATTACTCCGACGGTCCGATCCCGTGGCCCATTCTGAGAGAGAGACTGAGTGCAGCAATGTGTAATAATTACATAAGACATGGGAATTAGGGTACTGTGCTCTGCCTTTTTACCCTGCCTTTTTGAAGTTGATAAAATGCTTCTGGGATAAAACCCTTTTTTACAGCCCAACTATGTTTAGTTTAATTTTTTTTAATAAATTTTTTTGTTTTTTTATAAAAAATAAATATAAAAAAATATAAAAAAAATTAATTGATAAAAATAGGAGATATTAAACTTTTTAAAAAA
>JAULJZ010029991.1:0-15164 GCA_032270985.1 Heliamphora pulchella | reverse complement strand
CAAACAAAAATTAAGACGGATCCAGCCAGAATGGGCTCTGAAGATTAAAGAAGAAGTTGCCAAACAGATCAACGTTGGATTCCTAATGGTAACCGAGCATCCAAAGTGGATGGCTAATATTGTTCTAATGCTGAAAAAAGACAGACGCATTTGGGTCTGCGTGGATTTTCGGGACCTCAACAAGGCAAGCACGAAAGACGATTTTCCACTAAAACACATTAACGTCTTGGTAGACAGTACAACGGGGCATGCCTTGCTGCCATTTATGGATGGCATCTCTAGATACAACCAGATTCTGATGGACCCTAAGGACAGAGAGAAGACGCCATTCACTACTCCCTGGGGCACCTTTGTTATCGTGTAATGCCCTTTGGTTTGAAGAATGTAGGAGCAACCTATCAGAGGGCTGCCACTACTTTACTGCATGACATGATACATAAGGAGGTCGAGGTGTACGTGGATGATATGATAGTCAAGTCCAAGGATCAGGATGGTCACATCACAGCACTGTAAATGTTCTTTGAAAGGATTCAAAAATATAAGATGCGGCTCAACCCAAAAAAGTGTGCCTTCGGAGTTACCACTGGAAAAATACTTGGATTTATGATCACTCAACGAGGTATCGTAGTGGACCCTTCAAAGAACAAAGCAATTTTAGAAATGCCTCCCCCGAAGACCGAGCGAGAAGTCAAGGGCTTTCTAGGTAAGATACAGTTTATTAGTCGATTCATCGTAAAACTGACAACTACCTGTGAGTCGCTCTTTCATCTACTGAAGAAAGGAGTCGAGTTTGAGTGGGATCAGAAAGGCTAAGATTCCATTGATGCCGTATGATAGTACCTGTAAAATCCAGATGTTCTATCTCCTCCCGAACCTAATAGGCCACTGATCCTCTATTTATCAGTGACTGATTCAGCTATGGGATGTATGCTGGCGCATGAAGGCAAAATTGGAATCAAAAAGGCTGTCTATTACTTGAGCAAAAAGATGATAGGGTTGGAAATACGATACACACCACTGAAAAAGACATGCTGGGCTTTAGTCTGGGCTTCCCGAAAACTAAGGCATTACATGCTGTCTTTCACAGTAAATATCATCTCCCGGATGGACCCGTTGAAGTACCTATTTGAAAAGCCAGCACTAACAAGGAGGTTGGCTCGATGGTTGCTGTTATTATCAGAGTTTGATCTTCAATATGTCACCCGGAAGTCAGTTAAGGGCAGAGCAGTGGTAGAATTCCTGACCGACCAACCAGTTGAGGGGGGCGAGGACACAGAGTTTCAGTTTCCTGACGAACAGCTGATGAAAGTCGGGAATGACAAGTGGACTCTATATTTTGATGGCGCGTCCAATCAATATGGTTATGGAATAGGATTCCTTCTTGTCACACCTGACGAATCACACGTCCCTTGTCTTTAAAACTCAATTTTGAAGTTACTAACAATCAGGCGGAGTATAAAGCATCTTTAGCTGGATTAGAGGCAGCCTTAGAATTAGGGGCAAGGAAGCTAGAAGTCATCAGAGAATCGGCACTGGTGGTTTCACAAGCAAGAGGAGAATGGAAGGTCAGGAACTTAACCTTGAGTCTCTATCATCAAGAGCTAGAGAAACTAATACCATGCGTTGAATCAGTGATCTTTACCCATGTGCCAAGACTGCAGAACAAGTTCACCGACGCATTGGCCACCCTAGCGTCCATGAATGACATACCATCCGGGGTCAGAATAAGGCCCTTGATAATCGAACAGAAAAGAAAGCCGGCATACAAGACGACGGCCGTAATCGAGGAAAGCACTAATGACCTTCCGTGGTATTTTGACATCCAGAACTTTGTGGAGAAAGGAGAATATCCCAAGTTTGCCAGCAAAAAGGACAAGAGAGCAATACGACGATTATTCGCACAGTTTGTCATTTGCGGGAGAAGACTATACAAACGAGAGCATTCTGGGGTCAATAAGCTATGTGTTAGCACTGAAGAAGGCCAAGAGCTGATGAAAGGAATACATGCGGGGGTCTGCAGGCCTCACATGAGCGGGAATATGTTGGCCAAGAAAATCCAACGACAAGAATACTTTTGGATGATAATGTAGACAGACTGTATATAGTTCGTTCAGAGGTGTCATAAATGTCAGATTCATGCAAACTTTATGCACGTTCCCCCATCTCAACTGTATAACCTGACGTCCCCATGTCCATTCTCAGTATGGGACATTGATGTAATCGGCAGAGTAACACTGAAGGCATCAAATGGGCACAAGTTTATTTTAGTGGCCATTGATTACTTTACTAAGTGGGTAGAAGCAGCCTCCTACTCGGTATTAAAAGCCTCTCATGTTGCAAAGTTCATCAAGCAAAACATCATTTGCCGATACGGGGTCCCACATGAGGTTATCTTAGATAATGGCTCACATTTTCAAGGAGAGGACCTGGATCTTTTCGAAGAATACCAGATAGTGGCTCACAAATCCTCACCGTATCTACCGCAGTCCATTGGAGCAGTTGAAGTAGCGAACAAAAACATCAAGAAAATCCTGCAAAAGACGATCAACTCACATAAGGATTGGCCAGAACATCTACCATTTGCACTTTGGGGATACAGGACGTTGATCAGAACTTCAACAGGAGCTATGCCTTACTCTTTAGTATACGAGATGGAAGCTGTTCTTCCCATTGAGATGGAAATCCCTTCGCTAAGAGTAGTAGCCGAGGCCAGTGTTTCAGAAGCAGAATGGTAGAGGAATTGGATAAAAGAATTGCTATTGTTTGATGAAAGAAGACTACAGGCTCTGTTTCATGTACAAGGATATCAAATGAGGATAGCTCAAGCGTTCAATAAGAAGGTCTAGACCCGGGATCTCAGAGAAGGAGATTTGGTTCTTAAGGAAATCAAAGCTCCTATCTTTGACCCGAGAGGCAAGTTCAAGCCAAACTAGTCCGGACCATTTCTCATCAAAACCATTATGACCGGTGGCTCAGTCATCATCATAGATTTGGATGGCAATGTGTTCTCCACAACAGTAAACCTCGATCAGCTCAAAAAGTACTATCCTTCAGGTAAAAAAAATAAATAAAGAGAAAATAAAAGCTCACTAAGTTGAAAACCAAAAAGGCAACTCAGGAAAAAGTTAGAGTAGCCCGCAAGGTTGAAAATCCGAAAGGGCGACCTTGGCAAAAGTTAGGGTATCACAAAAGGAGAGCGTTAATACCCGAGAGTAAACCAAGCCTGAACTACGTTAAGGCCTGATTCCACTTTTTGGGATACATAGGCAGCTTCTTTTAAAGAAGTCCGGCTACATTCTTTGTTTTTAACCATCTTAGAATCTGAGTAAGACCAACGCAAATTGATTTCTGAATTTTGATAATAAAGTCATTTAACTGTAAAAATCGATAGACTTTGGGTAAATTTGAACCATCTTAAACATAAAGCGTGAGTTTTCATTACTTCAATCGGAGTTACAAAGTTTTGAAAATAAAAGGGAGGGCGCGTAAGTCCCAAACTCTACAAAGAAAAGCTATGAAACTTTTTAAAACAAAGTAGGAGGCCTCAAATCCTCCTCCTTTTTTTTGCTTGTTTTCCTTTTTCTTTATCCTTCTTCTCCCTATCCTGTACCAGCCATGTCTTGTACACGGTAGAAAGATCGGGACACTGCAACTCTTGCATCTTCATATGTGAACGAGATGGCCAGGCATCTAGATATACTGCTTGAAACGGGGCCCATAGTGTAGATGAGAATAAACGACCTCGGATACTGTGAAAGATGATCTGACTACGACCGAACTGACGAATAATCCGATGGGGGTAATAGAAAGTGGTCTGACGTAGACCAATCAGCAGAACACCAGGGTGATCCATGGTGGTTAGAGTCATGGCAGGGATCCGCCACCAGGGGTACTGCCAAGTAATATCTGGCTAGTCAGAGAAGAAAGGTACTGTCGCCCGGCTGCTTCGGTGTTGCATATCTGATAGTTGCGGCAGTAAAGGAAACCTGTAGCACTGTGCCTGTCAATAGGTGGTTTTTGTACAAGATTTACCTTCTCCATTAGCCAAATCTACAGCAGAAGTTAGAATAGTAAGAGAAAAGCCTTGTAGTATGACGAAAAGTTTGATGAAAAGTAAGATTTTGAGCTTACCTGAAGAAGTAAAGGGCTGCCAGCAAAAGTAGTGGTCTCACCACGATGAACAGCATCTGAGCCCAACAATGTCTCGGCCAAGACAAGTGGTACAAAGTCCTTTCCCATCCACATCTAACTAGCGATGTCAACCATTGCGCAGCTAACTCGCCCGTGAGAAGGAACAAGAAGATATTGGGCAAGAAGGCAAAAACAAAGAGCATAGCGTCGCCGCAGCTGAAAATCGAGGTCACTAAGGTCACCGGTAGGATGAAATCTTTCAATGATCCAGGGTATGTCAAGACAGTCATCTTGTGTTAGAAGAGAGGCCTCCATCCTAGATAGACTAGAGAGCTGTTTCACCTGCTGACGAGTCGAAAGAAAGAAAGTTGGAACAACGACGGAACTCTGCGGAGTCAGGTCCAAAATAGTAGCAAACTCCTCCATAGTAGCACATAGCTCTTCAAGGCTGAACCAAAAGACGTGGGACTGCGGGTCCCATAGCTGAGTAGCCGCTTTCAACAAAGGTCCGTCAGTCTTTATGGCCATGAGAGAAAATAAGGAGTTGATACCAAAAGGGACAAAATTCAAACGCCCGATATGGGAGAATGCCTCAACCCATGAAGAAAGGAGATTAGCCATCTAGGTCAGAACAACAAAAAATCGGGCCTCCAGGGTTATATTTATAAAGCATGAAAAGGCTGATGAATGAAAAAGTAGAAAAAGTACAATCAAAGTGGCGACCACCACCTTGGAGTGGGCGACCGCCAATTTGAAAGGGAACCGTACAGTGACTTTCAGCCTTGTTGAAAGTGGCGACCGTCATGTTGGATTATGGCGACCACCATATTTAAACATGGCGGGTGTGCATTAGTTTGTAGTCTTGGTGGTCTGTATAAGTTTTGACATTTGTATTATGCATCCATAATAGTTTGAGCAGCAAGTACAAAGTAAGCCATACAAGACAGATAAATATAAGGCAGTAAATGACACGAAGGCCCCAAAATACATCAAAAAGTGATAAGAATGTATCAGAGTAAAAGTTGGGGCACCCAGACCCAATAAAATAGTAAACTGGGGCACGCAGGCCCAGAGATCAAGTAAATGTATGTGAATGTATCAAATTGGGGCACGCAGGCCCATAAAGAGTGAGCATATCTGAATGAAATAACTAAAGGGGGCTCTCTCTCTCTCAAGAATGCCTCGGGTGGACCCGGCGGGAGGACGGACCAGCCTCATCCGAGCTGACCTCCTCAAAGAGCCTCTCAATGTTGTCGCTACCATCACCGTTGCTGTCGAAAGAAGAAGACACAGCTCTGGAGAGGCTCCGAGTGGAAGAGATAGATCCTCTGGAGCGAGCTCGAGAAGATGCTTGGGAACCCTGACCTCGAGCTGGAGAAGAAGAAGAAGCAGGAGCCCGTGGTGGTACTAGCTGGCGGCTGGAACTGGAGGCTGTCAGAAGAGAGGTAAGACTCAGAACAGAATAATGAAAGAAAGTGCAGAAAAGCTAAAAGAGTGTATAAGATACTCACTATAGCCATTGGTGTGAAACCAACACCGGCTGCTCGCATCGTGGCATCCATCTGCCGAATCAGAGCCCTCAAGTCGGTGACCATCAGCATCGTACGGTCAAGCCAAGCCTGGTCAATCTGCAGAGAATGAACAGTTTAAGAAAACCAGACAAGTAAAGAAGGGTAAGTAACTGAAGGAAAAGGAAAAAGACAAACCTGGCCGACATCAGCCCTAAACTCCGGTGCTAGTGGAACATGAATCGGTAGAGGAAAATGGAAGCCATACGCTACGGTCTGGACATCCCATGGAATCTCTCGGCCCCTCATCCTGTCAGCAGCAGCCTCAGTAGCACCGGCATCAGCGTCCTCCGGTGCCCGTCCCCTCCTCCTACCACTTGGGGCAGCAGGGCCAGGTCCTAAGGGTCCCAACATGTGTGCCCGGGCCCAGGCTGTGTAGTCCCCCTCTGGTACCAACAGCTTTACGGCGTGGGTCCCCACCATCTTCAAGAGGAAGTCGACATGGCCTAGGAGATCGGTCTGGTGCATACAGACTGGAGGAACCACCGGTATACGAAAGTGATCTAGGCCGAGCCACTGGTGGACCACTCACTCTCCAAGATAGTACTCCCAACCGAATGGACCCTCTAGTAGGATCCACCTCGAGGTGAGGTCTCAGCTGCGCATCGGGTCTGTGCCGGCCCGATCCTCTACCCCTCGCCAGACATCCCAGTGGACCTGTAACAATTCAAAGTACAGTGCAAAGAATAGTAAGCAGTACAGTATGATGAATAGAATACATTGATCAGTGTGCAGAGCAGAGGGCAGTCAATGGTACAGTGTAGTAAACAGTGCGGAGTAATGAACAATACAGTGAATAATATAATGTAGAAAGTAATGTATAGTACAGTAAGAAGTAAATAAAGATACCTGGTCAGGGGTCAGTCGGTCCAAAGACACCCAAAATCGGTCAATGTCGTTCCCCCAGCCTTCTTTCCCTCCAGCCCTCGGGACCACCGGGCTGCACGAGGAATGACTAGGGGGTCTACCGAGGAGTTCGCTGGGACATGAAACCCGAGGAACTTATAGGTCCACAGCTGAAAAAGAGAATATATTAGTAAGCAGATAATGGACGACAAGTGAAAGAAATGAATGAAAATGCGCAGAAACTAAATCATACCCCCCAGACCCTCCAGTAGCCACCGATGCTAAGCTCCTGGGGGAACCGAGTGAGAGCCCTCATAAAGCTGTAGAGGGTGGCAAGAGCAGCTCCTCTCCAGTCAAATGAAGTAACCCGGTCAAGACGAGCCAAGGCGCCCAGGTAATGTAAATGGACGGTGTTCTCCTTATTCGAAAATAAGGAGGTACCAAGCATATACATCAAAAATCTCCGGCTGACCCACTCGAAGTGGTGGGGCTCGATGTAGTGGAAATGTCTGAACCGCTCAAAGAACCATGTGTACCGGACACGATCTCTGTCCATCTATGCGGGGCTAGTTCTGAGAAAATACAGCAGTGCGTCGGCAAAATGAGCGATGGTGGGGTCGAATAGAATGGGAGCTCCTCCTACTCGGATGCCCGTGATCAGTGAGAAATTCAGAGGCGTTAGAGTAGCCTCAAACGTGGGGAAATGAAAGGTGTTGTTGGTATCCCACCACCGCTCGGCCAAGGCTGTCAACCAAACCCGGTCATTGCTCGTTCTACCCAATAAGGGTATGAACCAAGCAAAGCTAGAGGCATCAATGATAGCCCATCTGGGAGCAGGGAGGGCATCGTACCACTCCAACACCTCACCCGAGGCAGAGCAACTAAAGTCTCGAACGTAGTGACCACCCTAAAAAGAAGAAGACAAACAGAACATCTATAAGAAAAAATCAAGTAAGAGATATGTAGGAAATGACTGAAGACAACAAAAACCCTAGGTTCGTGTGTGTGTGACGACCCTTCGATTCTCCCAAGCCCTAGAAGACTAGGAACCCTAAACCTTGGTGCGCCAGGAAAATCTTGCACGTCCTAATAGAAAACTAGGAACCCTAAGCTCTGGTGCGCCAGGCAAATCTCCCAAACTCTAGGTTCGTGTGTGAGTGACGATCCTTTGATTTTTGCACGTTCTTATAGAAGACTTAGAATCCTAAGCCCTGGTTCCCCAAGCAAATTTCTATCATTTTGTGTTAATCATTCTACCTAAAAATTAAAAAAAATAATCTAAAAAATATAATAATAAAAAAATCTCTTTCCCTTGATATTTATGTTTTGTCCCTTTTGCCATAATTTTCTAAATTTTTTAAAAAAAATTTCTTAATTTCTCAGGATTTTCTAAAATTTTCCCTAAATTTCTACGTTTTTTTTCCTAATTTTCTAAGATTTTCTCAAAATTCTCTAAGATTTTCTAAAATTTTTTAATTTTCTAGGATTTTTGAAATTTTTCTTCATTGTTTAGGAATTTTTGAAAATTTACCCCAATTTCCAAAAAAAATTTCTTAATTATCTAAAAATCTTTGAAAATTTGCCCCATCTTTCTAATTTTTGAAAATTTTTCATAATTTTTTCTAATTTTCTAGGATTTTTTGAAAATTTTTCAGGATTTTTCAAAATTTTCACAAATTTTTTTCTAAATTTTCTAGATTTTTTCAAAACCTTTCCTAAATGTTCCTTGGATTTTTCAAATTTTTTCTAATTTTCTAGGATTTTTTCTAGATTTTTTTTAAGATTCTCTAAAAATTTTCCTAATTTTCTAAAAAAAAACAACATAACAAAAATCCCCCCTTTAGTTTTTATGTTTTTCCTAAAAGTAAAAATAAAAAAATTCAAACTTTTTTATTTTCGCTAAAATAATTGCCCATTTTATTGTTTGTTCAAATCTTAGTATCCCTACTGTTTTAATCTCTATTTGCACGGGTATCTATGCTAGGATTTTCAGTCCAAAATCTCACATGTCATTCATCATCATCAACATACATCATCATCATCAAATCACATCATCATAATACATGGGGGGATCCTAGGCATGCGTCTACGTTTGATATATCATAAAAACATGCTTTGGTATTTGAACAAGTGAGTTTGGGAACTCACCGATGGGCGTTGGCGAGACATGTGCTAGTCCGGCTCCCGGAGAAGAACATTAGTAGCAACGGCATCAGCGGGTGGCTCGTACTGTCTCATCCCACCCAGAAGCAAGCAGTGGGAACCGGGGCGTACGTATGTGAATCAAAGGGTGCTGGATGGCCCTCTCCAGCATTAGGATCAAGGAAGTCGGCTATCGCGGCCTCAGCAGCGGCGTCTGTAGCTGCCTGTGCCTCGGCAGCTACTCGAGCCTCCTCCTCGGCCACACGGCAGGAAGCACGCTCCACCTCAAATACGAGGGCATCCATCGCACCCAGCATAGTGGAAGGCTGAGTGGTGGTGACCCCGCGAACAGGAAGGCTAATGGATGTGCCCCCGAGAGTCCCCATAATGGAGCTCTCACTCGCAAATGAGCCTCGGATGGCTCCCGCGACGTCCTCGAGATGTTCATGGCCCACCATGTCAAGAGAGCAAAGAAGAAGGCTAAAAGACAAGAGGAAGCAAGGGAAAGTTGAGAGAGGATTCGAGAGTGCGAAGGAGCTAGAGAGAGAGTGAGTATATGAAGAATGACTCTGCCTCGCACGCCTTCATGAACCATATACGCGCTTGGAGTTGGCGGTCTCCACTTCCAAAGTGAGCGACCGCCATGTTTTTGAAACGTCACATGGCGACCGCCATGTTGTAGGGGTTTTAAGTGGGCGGTCGCCATGTCAGAAGGGTTTGGACTTGGCGACCGCTAGGTTTTCAACATTCACGTCAAGTCAGAACATCATTATGGAGTTTTGGGGTTTTAGGGGTTGTTTTGGGGTTTTTAATGTTATTGTGTGCGTGTTTTAGTGTGTTTATTTTGTGTGTTTAATTTATATGATTATTCTCCTTTTTGCGTATTGATTTTATATGAAAAATGATTTTTAAAAAAATAATAATTTCCCTGGAAAATAATTTTTGAACCATTTTTATTTTGTGTGTTTTTCTAAAACTAATCTACGGGGCTTTTCAAAAATAATTTTAAAATTTTGGGTGTTTTCTAAAAAAACACATGAAGAAATTTTAGAAATAAATTGTGATTTGCACGAGTAACTTGTGCATTTTTGCTTTAACACTTATCTTTTTGTGGCTCTTTTTTTGATAAAATTAATTTTAAAGCCATGACTTGGCTTTTAATTATTTTTATCTCGTGTTTTATCCCGAATTTTTAGAAGTTAACTCGACCTATTAATTCGTAGTTTCTCCCGATAAATTTAATTTTAAGTTGTGACTTGGCTTTTAATTATTTTTATCCCGTGTTTTATCTCGAATTTTTTTGTCTTGACTCGACCTATTAATTCATAACTTTTCTCCCGATAAATTTAATTTTAAGTTGTGACTTGGCTTTTAATTATTTTTATCCCGTGTTTTATCCTGAGTTTTCAAGTCTTGACTCGACCTATTAATTTGTGATTTTCTCCCGATAAACTAAACTGACTCCTCGGTCCTCCTCATGATCCTAAACTGACCCATCGGTCTCCTCATGATCCTAAATTGACTCCTCGATCCTCCTCATGACCCTAAACTGACTAATCGATCCTCCTTACGACCCTAAAACTAACTTGTCGATCCTCCTCGTGATGACCCATCGGTCCTTTCATGACCTAAAACTGATTGATATTTTTCTCGGTCTATGACCTCAGAACTTTCTTGCATTGTACATGTTTGCATTACCATGTACCTGTCATGCATCATAATTAGGCTTATCTTACATTTTTGCATTTTGCCTCAAGAACTACGTTTTGGTCTGATCCCTAGCAAAGGGGTACGTAGGTAGCTCGATGGAAATGTGAGTACGACCAATATCATATGTATGCTTGTATGCTTGTGGGCTAAGATTGACAGCTCGGTCAAATGGCTGTTATCTCTAGATCTTTGATATAACTTGTATCACGCGCTGCTATTCAAGTTATATCAAAGAGGGGCAACTGTAAACACCCCAATTTGACCCTGCCCAATCTTAGGTAAATTCGATGATGAAAACAGTTGAAATGGTGCTTCAGTTCGATCATCTGGAAGTGATCCGAGCTCAATATTTTAACTCAGAACCTTCAAACCAATACCACCGATAACTTGCTAGGAAAGTCATTCCCAATGTGGCGACCACCATGCTTATTGAGGCGACCGCCAATAGAACCTCTTAGAAACTCTAGCCAAAAGTGGTGACCGCCACCTCCAACCTAGCGACCGCCAACTTAAATTGTGGCTACTGCCAATAGAACCTTGTGGAACATTTTTTAAACATGGCGACCGCCAACTTCAAATGGCCTGATATGTCCCAAAGCGTGGCAGCATCTCATTGGTAGAAGAATTCTATAAATACCGTACCTCAGCATACGTTTTGATGAAAGATAATTAGAGAGAGGTTTAGTGAGAGAAGCTCTGTCGGGTCGCCGAGCAATCCGATCCTCGACGCCGAAATCCTGCCGAAGCACCAAGAGCCAAACCTCCGACCGATATTGAAATCCCATCTTGGATCATTGCCCGAGGGTCGAATTGCCATTCCCTGACTTGAGATTTCCTTAGCAATCCAGGTATTCCATTTGGATCCTCGATCTTTCCAACTCTATTCCCTCTTTTTTAGAGTGATCGAGTTAAGTTCAATTTCATCTCATGTATTTCTTTCGTTTATATAGTTAACTTTGTTTACTAGTTAGTTAGTTTAATATAATTTAGTCTTTTTTTATCAATTTTTTAGTTTACACACCCACACTAGGCACATTATCTTTTTCTTTTTATTCATTCATTAGTGCTAACATAATTTGACAATACGACTAAACAATATCGTTATTGTTATAATACAAGCAGTTACATAAAAATGGTTGCAATTGTCAATATTGCACCCATTTAATATTATTTTTTATGTTAATTTAGTGTTTCCTTTATTAGTATCTTGTTTCTTTTTCTTTTAATGTTATTTTAATGCTAATATGTCTTTTCTTTTTTTTTTGTAATATAGTTTTATTTTTCTTTTAATGTTCTATTTCTTTTTAATGCTAATGTTCCATCTTATTTTCTTTTATTTCCTTTTAATATTTCTTTTCTTTTAGCATTAGCTTGAATGTTCTTTTAATAGCGTCACTTTTTTTCTTCTTCTTCTTTTCTTTTTTGTGTAATTTTCTTTTCTAACATTTCTTTTCTTTCTTTTTTTTTTTATTTTCTTTTTGTTACTAGCTTTATTTTTCTACTTGTTCTTTTCTCTAATTAAAATGTTAGTTTAATTTTTTCTTTTATAGTTCTTTTTCTTTTATTTTGTTTAAATATAAAACCCATAAAAATCTTTTAGTTTTAATTTAGCTTCCTTTTTAGCATTTTGTTTATTAATCCTTTCTTGTATTTCTTTCTAACATAAATTCAAAATTTTTTTAATCATTAGCTTAGGTTTTTTTCATTGCTTTCATTCTTAGCTATAATTTAACATTTCTAAAGCATATTTCATGTTAATATATTTTTGGATTGTTCTGATAGTTTGGGTTGTTTTAATAGTTTAGGTCATTTTGACCATTTAATGATGTTATAAGCAATTTTTATGTTCATTTGTAGTATGATTTTTAACTTTTAGCATATTTTTGTATTAGGGTTGGTATATTGAAAATTATATTTTTAGTATTTAATTTTATTTTAAGAAAATTAATTTTTTATTTTATGAGAATATTTATGAACAATTCATGTATATCATTTCTTTAATATGCTTGGATGTCCAATATTCTGTATAATATTTAATCTGGTGTGTAGAATACGATTTGTACACAGAAGATCAGATTTTAAGTTCTTGCAGAATATAAGTTTTATGTTCACAGTTTAGATAAAAATAGACATATCATCGATACGACTGTGGCACATAATTTTAGTAGGCCTGTATTGGTTACAGGGAACAGATAATAGCGTCGTCTATTATTTCGACTCTCTGTGCCAGTACACTTTGTGTGTATTGAAGGGGACATTTGGAATAATTAATTTTGTACTCACTATATAAATTAATTTACACCCTAAGGTTATTATGAATAATGCTTATCTTATTAATTCTGAAATAATTATTGATTTGCGTATATTTAAATATTCGTTGTTTTGATTCATTAGAGGGTGCGATCTTATATGGGTCTATATTTCTAATTAGTTGGATAATGATATTATTTATATGGAAAATATTAATTATTGACGGAATCCATGTCTCGAATGATCGGGATTGACGATACCCCCTTAAGAATACTTATAAGTTTTGACTGGGCTAAACCCTATAGGTGGATTTGATTATTCGATGGTCAAATAAGTTAAACAGAAAGGCTTAAGAAATATCAAGATGCCGATTAAATTAAATAGTCAGTAATTAAATTTAATTGACAGGTATCGAAAATCTTAACGTTGGGAGAAATGATAAATTTTTAATAACAGGAGCTCAATGCAAGAAGGTCTTGAGATTATGGTTTAGAGTGCAATTACAGTTCTTTACTGGTGTGAACTGTAATTTAGTGTTTTATGAAAATTACAGAAATCGCTGCGTCTTTTCATAATTACAGAAATCGCTGGTAAGTATCTGTGTTCTACTAGAAGTCTTACTCATAATTACTCCCCAGATTCCTACTGTAGCCCTATATATATGCGGGTAGGCTGAACCTGTTTGAGATTGATAGATCATATTTTGTCTTTCAAGACTAAATATATCTGGGTTCTGCCGGTACGAATTCTCGATATCCGTAACCCACACTATGTTTGAGGATCGCGTAAGAAAATATAGTAAAAGATCTGACTGGAGTTTCAACTCAGAATCAAATCGTAATTGAAGAATAGATCAACAAAGGTATTCTTCTAAATTAATTTTGGTTGTACGGGTTTATTTTTTATCGTTCAACGTTAAAATTTTTATCTGGAGCCCGTTTCGGCGTTTGCCCGTCCAGTTAATTTTTTACCGGAAATCGTTTATAAAAATATTGATCTTGGCAGTTTTGCCTCCAACAAATTGGTATCAGAGCCATTTTATTTTTTATTTACGGTTATCGAGGTTGGGTGGTTTTAAAACTGTTGTTAACTTCGTTTTGTAGACGTTCTAATCCCGATTTTATGATCATTTTTTATTTTCATGTTTGATTGAATGCGTGAATGATGATTTAATTTAATTAATTTTAACCACGAGGGTTGATCGTAGTAGATTGATTGTAAACTCTACGGAAGCATAGGATCAATGTAAAAATAATTATTTTTTGGTTTCTAGTTTTTTTTTATTTTATAAAATCAAAATAAAATAAAAAAATAAAAGAAGAACGAAGAACTCGGCGGCGGTGAACTGTTTCGGCAAACTGTTTATGAGCAACAAGCTGTTTCGGTGTAAGCAGCAGTAGTGCCAAACAGGCGCTATTCCCAATCAGGCACCTGTGGTTTTCTTGAAGAAGAAGAAGAAGAAGAAGAAGAAGACAGAATAGAAAAAAAAGAAAGAAAAAGGAGAAAAGTTAAGTTTTTCTTGCACAGGCGCCGGATTCCGAATCACTGAAGCAAATAGTGGGTTGATCGACAAAAGTGAAGCGCCGGTTTCCTCAAGCAGTGTTGTTTCAAAGCAAGAAATTGTTGCGGTTCTTCAGGTAGCAGTATTCCGAAAAAGCTTCAACAGTATTCCACCACGACAATACTTTTTTCCAAGCGAAGAAGCAATTTTTATTCCAGCACCAATCACGGCGCAATTCGCACAGCAAGCAGCCAAAGAAAAATCTGTGCATTTATTAAATTTTATTTGTTACGCATTTAAACACGAAAAGATAGTTTGATAAATTAGAATCTTTAGAATCGTGTACATGGAAAGATGTTTGATTCTTTCATAACGTGTGGCTTTCGAAATTAATAAATTTATTTTAATTAAACGGTTTTTTATAACCCTAAAAAATATTTTAAAAATCTAAGTGGGAGAAGAAATTTATTCACAGATAAATCTCGCGGTCTCCATCACTAGTTTGTAAGCGATGCAATTAAACTCTGCGTGTTGACAGTAAGGCATTCCTCCCAATCGGACAGATTAATTGTGGTATCGCTAGTACAAACCTCTTTTAGGGATAATTCTGGATAATTATTAGTGTGGATCACTTCTCCATCTTAAGGGTTCATTGCTAATCAATTGTTATGGGATTAGGTGATGATTAACACTTAGCTGCATATAATAGTATCCTCTCCATCTGAGTCACTACTATTATATACTAGACCGAAGCTATGTCAACTATTTAATTTTATTTGGCAAGGTCAGTGTTGGAACGCGAAAGATAAATTAAGAACCGGCGCCGTGACCGTAAAAAACAGCGCGTACGTTTTTCATAAAAAACTATAACAATGAATAGATATATTAAGATTAAATATACCTTCAACAAACTTGTATAAGTTTCTTTGATATAGAACTACGATCCGAGACGACCCAATGATCTTCTCACGTATATCCCGACGCACACGACGATCCCGGCGAGTGGGCACCGATCT
>JAULJZ010029990.1:10011-35382 GCA_032270985.1 Heliamphora pulchella | reverse complement strand
GGTCAAGGTTTCAATTTGTTTTTGAATATTTGTTAGCTAAAAAATTAAATCAATTAATGATTTCATGCAAATTTTCTTAAAACATTAATTTCTCAAAAAATTAAACCAAACATATCTTCTTTTTGCACGTCAATCAAATTTGAAGTCATAAAATATAATTTTTATATTATGATTTATAAATAAAAAAAACTAATGATACTATTTTGTTTTTAAAATAATTTATTTTCTCAAATACTAGAGACAGACCCAATAAATGTTACTTTAATCTCGAATGATAACTTGAATTAAGATAGTTTGTATGGATGGAAATGATTTTATGGACACAACATTGCGGAGGAGCACGTACTACATATGCACAATAACTTAAAAATATAAAAATCTCAAATTAGTAAAAAAATATTAGAATAGTTAAACTTTTATAATTTTGGCAACTTTAATGTTGTAAAGTTTTTATGAAATTGATTTATTTTTTAATCCTATTTTCTATTGATTTGATTTTTTAAACAAAAAATAATATTTTGCTAATTTCATGATTAAAAGAGTATGAGCAGATTTTAATTATTCAAGTTCTAAAGATTATATGTAATAAATGTACAAAACTATTTTAAGTTGCTGAAGAAATCAATCATATATCAAATAACGAGAAAAATAATTTATATATTTTTAAAAAATATTATAACTTATATTATACATTTATATTTTTTTATAAAAATATATATTATTAGAATATGCCCATCAAGATTGATCAATTAAGATCTATATTAAATAAAAAATTATATAAAAATAAAAAAATATAATAACTTTTATTTTGCTTATTATTTTATTGCCTTTTAATTTAAAGTTATTTTAAGTTCAAATAATTTTTTTTATTTTTAAACAACTTAAAAAATTTATCACACTAATTTTTTACCTTTCTGAATTTGAATGACTTTAAGTAGTAAAAAAATATTTTCAAACTGAGCTATCAAACGAGGCCAAATAATAATAATAATTTTCAAACTGAGTTATCAAACGACGCCAAATAATAATAATAATAATAATAATAATAATAATATATTTTTTAAAAATTTTACAGAAGAGCAGCGTGAGAATCACCTCTCTTTTATGTGTAACAGCTTCTTAAAAATTCTTATAACAAGGTCAACGTCAACGGCGACGTCAACGTCAACTTTGCGGAAGTTCCTGAGGAATTCGGAGAATCATGGGTCTTCCATGTTTATCATAACCAAAAGTCATGGTGGTTATGTTTTGGATAGGTTCTTTCAGTCCAACTCATAACCCCAGTGAGAGGAAACATTGGTATTGTTTGGAATAATTATTTATTTATTTATTTGATTTTATTTTTTTTAATAATTTTTTTGTTATTTAATTAAACTATTATACTTTTTTGACTCATCTTATCGAGACGAATTGAAAGGTAAAAAAATTTGATCAAAATATAATAAAAAGAAGTTTTGAAAAAATATAAATAAGCCAACAAGTTAAATTTTATGTTACTTATTTTTATTGTTAGTGAACTTTTTTAATTTTTTAATAAATTAAAAAAAATTTACTTTTTGAGTTCATATCATCAAGATGATTTGAAAAAGTAAAAAATTAGTCAAAATATAAAAAAAGTTAAAAAAAATAAAAAAAAAGCAAAATTTTCAACATTTAGCCCAAATAGATTATTCCCTCTCTAACTCCTACAATGCCTTGTAATTTGAGTTACACATTTTTGTGGATTTAACATAAAAAGTGATGGACTCATATAAATGTGTGATTCAAATTTATTTAGGGCATTACAAGAGGAGGCATGGAAAATTTACTAGAGCAACATTGATCGGTACATAAAAGTGCTGATCCTATTTCGCAAAATACATTATGTTAAGTCTCAAAAATATATTTAATAAATTATTTTTTAGTGTTTTGTCAACAGTATCATCGGGAGTGACTTAGAGGAGAACAGGGTATCAAACGGAACAAAAAGAAAGTGAGAAACAAAATGAGAATTTCCCTAGAAGTTGCATCCGAACGGACGAATCTAGCATTCGGATGGAATTGGTTCAGTGAGAAGCGCGTCCGGACGAAAAAGATACTGTGGTGAAAACATCCTAACAAACGTTCGGACAAAACCTTGGCAGAAAGAAGTGCCTCCGGACGGATTCCACTGGCATCCAGATGAAACCTAAAATTGTCCAAACGGAATGTCCAGCGTCCAGACAGGGCGCGCAGGTAGAGTTGGACCTAGAGACTAAAACTGCTGACGGAAAGCCAATCTGGATATCTTTAGTTTTAGAAGACGAAGGATTGACGGAAGTTAGGAGGCCAATCTGGACGGCTCGGGACGTGTCAAGAAGACGAAGATAGAGGCTCGAGACTTTATTCTTTTTAAACTTTTCATACTTTCTAGTCGTAACATGAGTGGCTAAGCTTCTTCTGTTCTTAAGGGATGATGAATCCCTAGTAGGTATTTTTAGGAATAGTTTGAACTCGATTATTTGTTCTTTATTTTGGATTCAATTCGTTGTGTAATTAAAAACGTTGACGTTTTGATCAACGAGCTTTCAATTTAATTATCTAGTTCTGTTTTTATTTTCTGTGATTGTAAAAATGAGATCATAAAACTGTAATATTTGTACTTCGATATTCAAACATAAGATACTTTATACTTCGTTAGGACTGGTCGTGCTCCAGATGATCCATGCCAAAAAGCTTAAATAGAGTATGCCAGGTTTGGATTCAAACTTATTTTCTTGATAATCCTTATTGGTCTTGTAGTCGCGATATGATTGGATTGAATAGAACAAAGATAAACTACAATTTGCATTAAACTAAGAATTACTACCTGGGGGGAATTATAACCCTTAGGAACCTCTTTCTCACTTGAATTCTAAATTCTGTTTTCTTAGCTTTTCAGTTTAATTAGAATCATAATTCAAATCAAACTCTTTTTTTTTTATAAATTATTAATAAAATATTTATAAATAAATCATAATCACATTCAATCCATGTGGATGATATCCGAACGTTAGCCACTATCTTATGGGTTAATAGTTAAAATAAGATTTTAAATAATTATTTTTGGTACGGTACGACACGAACCAATTTTTGGCGCCATTGCCGGGGAGTTTATTACGGCTATGATTTATTCATTAAATATTTTTGTTCTTGATTTTCTGGTTTTTATAATACTGCAGTGAGTTACAATTCTTCCTTTGTCAGGTTCTTCGAAGATTGACGAAGGCAGGAGTTTGGAACAAACAGACACAAAGACAAGCAGGGAGGATCATCTCTGTCCATACATTGTGAGTTTTAAATTTGTGTCTTTGTTTTAAATCAAAGAAAACTAGATTTAGGTGGCTTGTAGCCCATCCCCAGTGTTTCTTTTGTGCATGCTCGACCTCCGATTTACCTGCACAATTTTAGCTTCCTTTGACCCTGAAATTGAATGCACTTTTTAGACGGCCCAACGAACTTTACTCACGTCACACACCGCACCCACTACCATGGAAGACCAACATCAGGACGACCCTCAAGTCAAATCTCTAATTGAGTACTTCACTCCTTCAGAGTATGCGTCACCTTCCTGTCTTCAACCCCATGCAGTTAGAGCCACGCACTATGAAATCAAATCCAACATCATTCAAATCCTCCCATGTTTCTGTGGATTTGGTAATGAGGACCCGCACAAGCACATAGATGAGTTCCTAGAAATCTGCTCAATAGTCAAAATCAGTAATTTCTCTAACAAGGCCCTTAAAATGAAATTGTTTCTGTTCTCCCTTAAAGATAAAGTCAAACACGGGCTTAATTCTTTAGAACCGAACACTATCACTACTTGGGCTAAACTTCAACAAGAATTCCTTAAAAAATATTTTCCTATAGGCAAGACTAACCAAAGTAGACAAGCTATCACGAGTTTCACTCAACTCGACGGCGAGACCTTCTACGAGACTTCAGAATGCTTTAAAGATCTTATTAGAGCCTATCCTTATCATCAAGTGCCTAAATGGCAACTAGTCTAGTGCTTCTATGACGGGTTGACACCTTAACACCGTCAGTTTGTTGACACGTCTTGTGCTGGAACATTCATGTTGAAAAACGAGAATGAGGCCTGGAGTCTTTTTGAAAGTTTGAGTGAAAACTCCTAACACCAAGCCTCCGCCTCTCGCACCGATCAGTCTATAACCTCCTCCACCTCAAAATCCCGAGGCATATACAAGATTTCACATACTCCCGACCTAGTTGCCACCTTGACACAAACCTTGAGTCAGCTTCTATCCAATGGTTCAGCCGCAACACCTGCTGCCCCATCCCTTTCTTTTTCAGGCCCGTGTGCATTGTGCACCAGTTCAACCCATTTTGTATTCGACTATCCATCTGTTGTGCAATACCTCGAGTTTGTGCATGAACAGGTCAATGCAGCCTAGGGTTTCTCCCGTCTAGGTAACAATCCTTTTTCGAATACCTATAACCTGGGCTGGAGGAATCACCCGAACTTCTCCTGGCAACAACCCAATCAGGGTAACATGCTAGCACCACCACCGAGACCAGCCTTTCTTCCAACCTACAGTCAGCCAGCCTATCCACCTCCTGTCCATCAAACTGCACCTCCACCACCACCTCGAAACACTACGTTTGAGGACAAAGTGTTAAAAGCTTTACAAGAATTAGATACGAGAACTTAGCTTCTGAGCTCTCATTCTCAGTCCATTGTGAAGCTCGAGACACAGATATGCTAGCTAGCTATTGCTATGAGCCAACGAGAGGACGACAAACTCCCCAGTTAACCAGTAACTAATCCTAAGGGTCAGTTTGCTGTAGATAGTCAGGGACACCAAGAATACAAGCCGGGGACGACACCCCAAAATTATTTTATTAACAAAACCACGGGACACCGCTCGGAACAAAACACCCTAGGATTCATTTCATCCACCGTTATAATTTAAGTGATTCTCGCATATCCCAATCTATGGGTGATGAATGCTTGTCCCATCCTATGCATAGATGTACTAATGCACATGATGCTAAGATTATAGCAAGTAAAGTGAAAATAACAATAATCAATAAATTAACACTTAGCATAATTAGTGAATACCAAATAATTATATAAACCAAGTCACATAGCCATTTTGAGAGATGTCACAAATCAATCAAAATATTTAAAAACATTTTAGGCTCACCAAAAACATACCACATTTAGCATAAAAATATATGGTTAAAAAGGTTATAATTTTTTTTGACACTTCAGTTAAAGTAAGGTTAATTTGGACATTTTTTATAAAATATTTTTAGGGTAGCAATTTAATTTTTCTCGGGCTAATTTTTTTATGTGGTACATTAATATTTCATCTAACATTCTTATGTAGAACATTTTTTTAAAATTCCTAAGAATTTTAAGTAGTTTAAATTCAATAAGGGCCTAACTCAAAACTAATTTTCTGGTACACTTAGAATATCCTGAGAATGGATGCGTTTTGTAAAAAAGTTTTGAGACATTAATCGAACTTCTACCAAAACCATTTTTTGATATGTTATACATTTGAATGTCATCTAAAATTTTTATGTAGAACACCAAACTTACTTCTTTGAAAAATGTTAGAGTGTTAGGCTCCCCAAGAACATGTGACAGAACAAAGAACTAATCCTAAAATTCTGTTGTAACAACATAGAATAAAAAATATTTTTGGAGGGTCAAATCAACTTATTCTCAAAAGATTTTTGGAAAGTAGGTGATTTTTAATGTCTACTACATTTCATATGTATAAAACTTTTCGGTTTGGGCTATGAAAATACAGGTTTTGATTCATACAAAAAGATTAAACAAAAACAACTTTGAAGGATAGAATCTGTCCACCCCCTTTAAAAATAGGTTCAAGGCATCAAAGAGTGTTCAAATGACCTCATTTGTGATGGGTAGATAGAAAATAATGTTAACTACAACTCTCGTGTGTAAACCATTTTGATTTAAGGCTCTGAAAGTAGGGTTTTTAGCTCTACAATGGTTGTTGGTCCAGACTTGACACATTTTGATAAACACTTCATATGTTGAGTTCTATGCATGCAAACGAGTTCAAACTAATTTTGTATGATTACTAACATAAAAATATGACTCTGGACAAAAAATTTGGCCTTAAGAGATATTTGTAGAATTAAATATGATTTTTCAAAATAAGGTCCAGAAAACAGTAAAAAGTAATAAATTAAATCTAAGCAACCCTAACATGTTCTAACTTCATGCATGGCATAGATCTTTTATTTTCTTTCCATGGAACATATTTATATTAAAATATATAAATCTCATAATATTAAAATCACCAAGAATGTGAAAAATTAAATAAGTTACATGTATGCAATATTTAGGCACCAAAAACATCAAGAACCAGTTCTAACCAAATTTCTAGCTTACTTAACTTAATTAGTTTTCTTTCTTTGATTTTTAATCTCCAAAAATAGATGAGGAGAGATTAGATTTGATTGTAATAGAAGGGTTTAGGAAGGATTCTTACCTTTGAGTTTGATTTTTGGTTGGAGGATTGAAGGACTTAGCATTGTTTGTAAACCTTGTCCTTCTTTCCTGCTTTCTTCTCATTCTCTTCTTCTTTCTCACACTTAGCTAACAATTGAGCATAATTTTTGGGTTTGGGAAGAAGGGTGGTACGGCTAAGGTGGGTGGGGAATGGGTTTTGTAGCCAAAATGGAAAATAGATGTGATCATGATGTACAAGGTGAAGTTCCAATGCATGGCCTTGGGATGTGATTACACACTAGCAAGTGTGTGAAGTCTTCTAAGGGGTGGGAGGATGTGTTTGGCCGGCCAAGCCCAAACCATGGGCTTGGTTGGTGGTTTGGTGATTTTGGTTGCAAATTTGGCGATTCATGATGCTATTTTTTACTACATTGTCCAAGAAATTGTCCAAAAATTAACATAATGTATATTTTCATTCACTTTTTGATAGAATTGACTTAAATTATAAATTTTAAGGTTAGTACAGTATTATTATAGCTTAAGATTAAATTTGTTAGGTTTAATAACGGTTGTGGTGAGATGTAGGCCAAATTAAATCTTTTTGAAAAGATGAATCGTTTTAACTTAAATTTATAATTTGGTATATATAGTTTTAATTATTTTAACATAATTGAGTAGAATTCACTTATTTTTATATCTGTTTACAATATTTGGCATTAAATTTATTTAATTAAGATAGGTAATGTACAATTTTGGTAAAATTTGATCTAATCAACAAAAGTTTGATATTATGGGACTTTAGGACTTTAGTTATAAAATTTAATTTAGTTGTAAAATTTAAGTTGATTAACTCACACTGGGCTGGATTTATTAATTTACATTTTTTTAAATCGGGTCCTTACACCCTAACTTAAAGATTCGGAGAGTTCTACCATTTCTTGTGTCACCGTCTATCACTTGATTGACATTTCCATTCTCGACTTAGGAGCTAGCGTCAAACTCTTCCCCTACTCGGTGTATGAGCAGTTTGGGTTAGGCGAGCTCAAACCGACACCGGTCACGTTTCAGTTAGCCCACCAGTCCGTTAAAGTACCTCGCGAAGTCATTGAAGACGTACTTGTCAAAGTTAACAAGTTTTTTTCCTGTCGACTTCATCATCCTTGACACTGAGCCCGACCCTCAGCTTAGGCACCAAACACCCGTCATCCTCGGCAAGCCTTTCTTGGCTACGGCCAACGCTTGTATAAATTACCTCACAGGAGCGATGGGTGTCTCCTTTAGGAATATGAAAGTGCACCTAAACATCTTCCATGCCTCTTAGCAGCACTCACAGCACTCCAACTATTTTGCAATCGATGTAATCGAAGAGGCCACCAAATCAGCACTACCCTTTCATATTCGGTGACAATTCTTTAGAGACGTGTTTAGCACACATTAGAGCCGACACCTTCAATGTCGAGCAGTCCATGAGTGAGGTTATTTCCCTTCTCGAGTCCGCCAGCTATCTTGACACTCCACTGTGGACGTCTCGATTTGAGCCCTTACCACCTCTATCCTCCATCCCTGCTATGCCCTCTCTAGATTCACCACCAAACCTTGAGCTAAAGCCACTCCCGGCTTCACTCAAGTAAGTATTCCTAAGGCCCAATAGCACCTTACCTGCCATCATTTCCTCTGATTTGACTTTTGACCAAGTGTCTCAACTTGTTGAGGTTTTGAAAAACGATAAAGGAGCCATAGGGTGGTCAGTCGCCTACTTGAAAGGGATTGACCCCTCTATCGGCATGCATCGCATCCACTGCGAAGATGATGTAAAATCGACTCAAGAAATGCAGTAGAGACTGAACCCAAACATGAAAGAGGCTGTGTTAAAGGAGGTCGTGAAATTGATCGATGCGAGTATCACTTACCCTATCTTTGACAGTAAGTGAGTGAGCCCAACCCAAGTTGTTCCTAAGAAATTCAGGTTCACCGTTGTGCAAAATGACAAGGAAGAGTTGATACCTATTCGTACCACGACAGGTAGGCGAGTGTGTATTGGCTATCGTAAGTTCAATGTAACCACTAGGAAAGACCACTTCCCGCTGCCCTTCATTGACAAGATCTTAGAGCGTCTAGCGAGTCAAAGTTATTTCTGCTTCTTAGATGGTTACTCTAGGTATAACCAGGTGCTCATCTATTCCGAGGACCAGGAGAAGACCACCTTCACCAGTCTGTTTGGCACCTTCGCCTATCAGCGTATGCCTTTTGGATTATGCAATGCACCCGCGACTTTTCAACGATGTATAATGGCTATCTTCTCTGATATGGTCGAGAAGTTCCTAAAAGTCTTCATGGATGACTTCTCTGTGTTTAGGTCCTCATTTGATGATTATCTCTAAAATTTGACGAAGGTACTCAAACGATATATGGAGATAAATCTTGTGCTTAATTGGGAAAATAGCCATTTTATGGTTCCGTAGGGTATTATGCTAGGACATATTGTGTCTAAAAGGGGGATTGAAGTTGACAAGGCTAAAGTTGACCTCATTTCAAAACTTCCTCCCATTGCATTTGTTCGGCAGGTTCGTTCTTTCTTAGGGCATGCAAGCTTCTATCTTAGATTCATAAAGGATTTCTCTAAGATCTCTAAACCACTTTGGGATCTTCTCACAATGGATGCACCTTTCATCTTCGATGAATCTTGTCTTCAAGCTTTTGAGCAGCTCCGAGACTCCTTGTCCACTAACCCATTATGCAGTCACCCGATTGGTCACGCCCTTTCGAGATCATGTGTGATGTGCCATAGGAGTTGTCTTAGGTCAACATGTCAACCGTCTCCCTCATGCCATCTACTATGCCAGTAAAACCCTCATTGACGCACAATTCAATTATACCACTACCGATAAGGAATTACTGGCCGTAGTCTTTGCGCTTGATAAGTTTACGTCCTACCTCTTAGGCTCGAAAGTCATCATCTACACAGACCATGCTGCCCTTCGGCACATGCTGTCCAAGAAGGACACTATGACCCAACTCATCCGATGGATTCTTCTCTTATAAGAATTCGACCTAGAGATTCGAGATAAAAAGGGAATCTAGAATTCCATAGCTGATCACCTCTCCCGCCTTATAGTTACCCCATCTAGTGACTCCACTCCTTTACGACACTCGTTTCTGGACGAGCTACTCTTTACAGTCATCGGCACCCATCTCCCATGGTATGCCGATATTGTCAATTATTTGGCAGTCAGACGCATCCCCTCTTATTGGTCCACTATCGAGAAGGACCAATTTTTCTCCCAAGTCAAATACTATTTCTGGGAAGACCCGGAACTCTTCAAATACTGCTCTGACCAGGTAATTCGTAGATGTGTCCTCGAATCTGAGGTAACCAGTATTCTGACCTTCTATCACTCTCTTGCTTGTGGAGGACACTTTAGTGGCAAGAAGATGGCAGCCAAAGTTCTCCGGTCCTATTTCTTCTGGCCCACCATATTCAAAGATGCCCACCAGTTTTGCCAAGCTTGCCTTCGCTGCTAACAAACTGGCACAATTTTTGCACGAGACATAATGCCCCTAAACCCCATTCTTATTGTCGACCTCTTCGACGTTTGGGGCATCGACTTTATGGGACCCTTTCCACCATCACATAGCTACGAGTATATCTTAGTAGCGGTGGATTACATGTCCAAATGGGTCAAAGCTGTGGCAACCAAGTTGAATTACCACAAGGTTGTGGTCAAGTTTCTTCTATCCAATATATTCAGTCGATTTAGCTTTCCACGAGCTATTATCAGTAACAGTGGCACACACTTCCTAAATAAATACTTCTCAGTCATGCTTTGCCACTATTCCATCACTCATAAGGTTGCCACTCCTTATCATCCATAGACTAGTAGCCAGGTTGAGGTATCCAATAGGGAAGTCAAAAACATTCTGACTAAGACCGTCCGCCCTGATAGGAAAGATTTGTCTTAGAGGCTGAACGATGCCCTTTTGAGCCTATCGCACTGCCTTCAAAACCCCCATAGGCATGTCTCCATATCGTCTCATTTTTTGGAAAGCGTGTCATCTTCTAGTAGAGTTAGAGCATCGGGTGTACTAGACCATCAATGCTTATAACTTTGACATGACCGATGCTAGGACCCACCGAAAACTTTAGCTCAACAAGCTCAAAGAAATCCGTAATGAGGCTTACGAGAATTTTCGCACCTACAAAGCTCAAACAAAAGCTTCTCATGACGAATATATCCATCGAAATTCGTTTGAGCCGAATCAAAAGGCGTGGTTGTTTAATTCCAACTTATGGCTTTTTTCGGGTAAGCTCCAATCAAGATAGAAAGGCCCATTTGTGGTGACACACGTCTACCCTCATAGTGTTTTCCAGCTGGTAGCATTTGAAATCGTACATAAACGGTATCTCTGTCAACCCTACTATCGAGTCCACCGACCTCATCAATCATGAACCCCCGACTCAGTGACCAAGCACCACGTCTAGCTGAAGACATAAAACATAGCTATACTAGGAAGGAACCCATATTTTTGGTAGTAATAGGGGAAGAAAAAAAAATGTCTCTGTCCAGACGAAATGGGACATGCACTTTCCTGACATGCGCGACGCCTCAATTCTCCAGAGCATTAATTACTCTGTCCCTTCATCTGGACGAACGTCCTTGTGTTTGGATGGAATTCCAATGGCCATGTCCTTTTAAACCCCAGGCTGCCACATGGCACCTACCTGGTCAACTTTCGTCTGAATGCCGCATACACCTTCTGGACGGAATCAAATTGAGGTAAGGTTTTTAGCACCTTCCATTAACGCTGTTTGCCTCGTAACTCTTCCCCTTTCTCGCCTATTCAAATTCTGTCTGAACGCCCTGTGCTTTGTCCTAACAGAAGTATTCCAGTACATTTTTTCGTCCATATGCCCCCACGCTTGTCTGGATGCAAAACCACCGAGCCTTAGTTCGTCCGGACGCCGCCCAGACGCCAGGCAGTTTGTCCAAATGCGTCCTGTTCCGTCCGGACGCCCGACCCAAAGTCTATAAATTCTCGAGCTTGCCTCTTTTTCCCCCATCACCAACTTTCACACCTTTTCTCTGCTCTCTCTGCCTCTCCATCTTCCCCATCTCTCAGTCCGTTTTCATGGCTTTCTCATCCCGCCGTCTTGCAAAGAGTGGTCGTGGCAGTTCCGACCACTCGTCCTCTTCAGCGCCTACCGCCCAATGGTCAAGCCACGAGCTCTACATCTTCACCACCTTTTCAATCGGTGATAGCGACTTCCTACGGCCCAACGACTATGCTTCCCAAGGCATCCACCTGATGGAGTCCTGCCACATTCTCATCCTTTGTGGCCCATTTCCTCCACCCTACGCCGCCTAATTCAACTCTTCTATCAGAACCTCCACCGGGTAGCCGATGACGACCGGGACCACCTCACCGCCTACTTCTACACCACCATCAACGGCATTGCCTTCACCTTCGGCACCCACCATATCACCATTGCCCTCAGCATCTTCGGCATTGAGGATGACGAAGGCACCGACCGCCATGGCGATGTCACCGAACCCCTTTGGTTCGTTGATATTGTCCTGCGAAAAAATGTGTTCCCCATGGACCACAAAGACGAGCGTCGTCACGCCTTCCTCTTGACCCTCTACGCCCTGCATATCGGTGCCTCCGTCTCCATTCCCCACTTCATACTAGATGAGATGCTGAAATTCATCACCTTGCCCCGCACCAATTATCCTCTTACCTACTCCAACCTCATTGCCCCCTCATCCTGACTGTCACCGCTTCTTACCCCTCTCCCTTCCTCATGTCCCCAACCGAACACTTCGTCCCCATGCCTAATGACTATACTCAGGCGACGTGATTAAAGAGCCGGCTTGCTTTGAGTCGGAGGTCTAACCTCGAGCATCCACTATCTTAGGAGTCGGGCAACCACTTGGGGTCCACACTTGCATCCTCCTCCTCATTGCCTTCCTCCTCCACCCGGTCCCTAACTGAGGCCGTCTATAAGGCCTTGACGATCGGTTAGACCGGTTGGATGATGGCCAAGCAACGCTGGAGGCGGGCCAGGCCTCGCTGGAGGCGGGTCAGGCCTCGCTAGAGGCTGCCTTTGCAGCCGGCCAGGCCCGAATCGAGGAGCGGCTCCTTGCGCTGCTCCGCCATTTCAGCCTGACTCCTCCGCACAGAACTCCTCCCCCCCTTCCCCGTTGATGCTTTTCTTTCTTTTGTTTTCTTTCTTTTTTTCTTTTTAAGCTTTAGATTTTTCTCCCTGTTACCCAAAGTCAGTAGGCCCTTAGGGCATTTTTCTTTCGTTTTTCTTTTCTTTTCTTTTTCTTTTCCTTTTATTAATGTAATCCCCACAGTTTGTAATTAATAAAAATATGCAATTTCTTTTATATGTACCTGTCTGTATCTTCTTTACTTCCTCCTTTTTGGTTGTATGACTTTCTTTTATAGTTGTGTTCGCACTGCGGATAGTGCAATATTTAAGTTAGGGGGTGTTATTGTGTTGATTACCAAAATGTGTTAAAGATAAAAAAAATATATGAAAAAAAAAACTTGAAAAAAAAAGGGGGGAACAATTGAGTGGTACAAAAAGCAATGATTAAGTGAATGAAAAAATATAGAATTCTGTGTGATACAAATAAAAAGTTGACTTTGAGAATGGTAGATGTGAGAAATAATTGATGAAAATAGAGGATTGAATGATGTTTAGCAATTAGTCTGTTCTAAGATATTTTATACACTCAACCTTAGTCTAAACACACATTTTCCTACCTAATGTTACAATAAAACATAATGACCTACTTGATCCTAGGTAAGACATAATCTGATGCACATAAATAAATAATTGAAAAGGACAGATTAGACCTGCATAAAATTTTCTCAAAATTTGGCATTCTAATCACGAGATTATGAGTCCTTCTTACTTTCTTACTTCTTTTCGAGTATTAAAGTATGTGGACATAATTGGTTAAATTGCATATACATTTTCTCTACCACATATTACATGAGTGCACATATATAAGCAAATTTCTGAGTGTTTTATTGTGAGTGAATACCCGTGAGTATTGAAGTCGAGACATTATTTTGATAAAAATTCGCACTAGGTATTCTAAGGCATAAGACTGATCTAAATGGCCGAGTCAACACATACACGCCAAGTTCAATTCTTGTGATTAACATTTTGTGAAAATAGCAATTAGTCAAGATAATGTATGAATTCAATGTCGAAGGTAGTATTTTTACAGTTTTTACTTTGATCTTCTCAAAACAAAAATATTGCATGTGGGGTAATGGGATAGATTTTTTTTGCTTTGCTCGATGACTAGCAAAGTGTAAGTTTAGAGGTGTAATCGGTACGTAAAAGTGCCGATCTTATTCTACAAAATATACTATGTTAAGTCTCAAAAATATGTTTAATAAATTATTTTGTACTGTTTTTGTCAACAGTATCCTCGAGAGTGACTTAGAGGAGAAAATGGTGTCAAACGAGACAAAAAAAAAAGAGACAAGGGACAAAATGGAAATTTCCATAGAAGTTGCGTCCGAACGGACAAGTCTAGCGTCTGGACGAAATTGGTCCAATGAGAAACAGATCTGAATGGACATCCGGACAGAAAAACTATTGTGGTGAAAATGTCCTGACGAATGTCCCGACAAAACCTTAACAGAAAGAATTGCATCCGAAAGGATTCCACTAACGTCCGGACAAAACCAAAAATCGTCCGGATGGAATTTCTAGCATCCGGATGGGGCGCGCAGGTAGAGTTGGACCTAGACACTGAAACTGCTAGTGGAAAGGTCACCTATAAATAGGTAGCCTCGACTCATTATTTGGATATCTGTGATTTTAGAAGACGAAGGATTGAGGGAAGCTAAGAGGCTAATCTGGATGGCTCGAGATGTGTCAAGAAGTTGAAGACAGAGGCTCGAGGATTTTCTCTTCTTTAACTTTTCATACTTTTCTAGTCGCAACATGAGCAGCTAAGCTTTTTCTGTTCTTAAGGGATGATGAATCGCTAGTCAGTATTTTTAGGATTAGTTTGAATTCGATTGTTTGTTCTTTATTTTGGATTCAATTTATTGTGTGATTAGAGACATTGACATAATGATCAACGAGCTTTTAATTTGATTATCTAGTTTCATTTTCATTTTCTGTGATTGTAAAAATAAGATTATACAACTGTGATATTTGTGCTTCGATATTCAAACGTGAGATATGAGATACTCTATACTTTGTTAGGACGGGTTGTGCTCTGGACGATCTGTGCCAAAAAGCTTCGATAGAGCATGCCAAGTTTGGATTCGAACTTATCTTCTTGATAATCATTATCGATCTTGTAATGGTGATAGGATTGATTTGAACCGAATAAAGATAAACTAAAGTTTAAATGAAACTAAGAATTACTGGTTGTGGAGGATTCTAACCTTTAAGAACCTCTTTCTCACTTGAATTCTAAATTTCGTTTTCTTACCTTTTTAGTTTAATTAGAATCATAATCTAAATCAAACTCCTTTTCCTTAAAGAAAATCATTAATAAAATATTTATAAATAAATCATAATCGTATTCAATCCCTATGGACGATGTCTGGGCGTTAGCCACTATCTTATGGGTTAGTAGTTAAATAAGGTTTTAAATAATTTTTTTTGGTATGGTACGACACGAACCAAACACATATCATGCAAACAACATAATTTTTTCTTTAATATGCACCTCATCAAGAATCTAGAGTTTGCACGTTGTGCCCACGAGGGACGTCATGCTGCTATACTCTCAATGGATTCTACTCTCAAATATATTTTTAGAATTGATTCGTTCATTATGTAGGCGTCATTTGGTAACGTTTTTGTTTCCTATTTTTGTTTATGTTTTCAGAATTTATGTAAACAAAAAACAAAAACCCGTTTGGTGCTTTATTTATGTTTACAAAAACATGAAACTGTTTTCAACATTTTTGAAATTTCGTAAATACAAAATTTGTGTTTTCATCTGTTTAGGAAATTGAAAAACGGAAACATTGACACGCATGAATAGTGCGAGGCACAAAATCGAGCACCGAATACACGGTTCGAAACTCGACAAAGGCTCCATGAATAGAAACAAGCTACTAAGAGCCACTTTACTCTTCTTTGTCAGAGGTAGGTTTACCAACTCAGCGTAATCAATCTTCTTCAACAAACCACTACACCGACTAAGGTAATCCATTTCTTCTCTCTCTCTCTCTCTCTCCATTGTCCGTAACTGATCTACATCGTCTTCTCTGTTACGACATAGATCTGTTGTTGTCAACCTTAATGGTTTTTGTCTCAGACTTCGTCTTCTCAAATCTAACCACTGTAAGTAAAAGTCAACTGCTCACTCATCTTGAAACTGGAGTGGTTGTTGGTTTGATTACATATTCGTCTCTGTGTTGTGTAGTGAGATGCTGGACTGCATGTATATGGTATATGTTGTTATGAGAGTATGAGCTGTCCCAAATCGACGAGATCTGTCCCTATTAATGGGGATCGAATAAGTCTTGTGGATCTCTTTATTTCAATGGACTAATTTTTGTACATTTGTTCATATATGTTGTCTCTGATGTAAATGATGCACTGTTTGTCTATATGTTTACACACATACTAGCTTCACTTTATGGATCCAATGAATTGATCTTGTATATGTGCCTTCATTCCACATATACAGACTACTCATTTGCAATCCATAAATGGTTGCCAAATTATAGTTTAGACCTTCTTTCATATTGTACACCATAGAATAACAAGTTATATCTTATTGTAAGAACCTAGGAAATGAAAAGAAATGTGAGTGGAATCATAACGTCTACTGAAGATATTGTTGACCTTAGTACTGAATTGAGTGCAACCCCATAGTTCTCAAAGAACGAGTCACATTTCATCTAACTTATGGATGACGAGGTCAAAGCAATGCATAGCCGACAAACAGGGACGTTCACAAAACAAACTTGGGCAAGGCTTAGGGATGAAATGGTTTCACGAACGGGTTACAAATATACCCAAGACCAGTTGTGAAACAAGTATAACCAGTTGCGCAATTAATTCAACAAGTTTAATGCTTTGAAGTCTCAAACTAGGGTTGGTTGGCACAACACGTTGTTGACTATTACAGCTCTGGACAAAGTGTGGGAATGACTTTATAAGGTGAGTCGAATGAAATTTGTTTCAAATTACGTTGATGGTATTCCACTGTTCAGGTGAACTCCCATGCAAGGAGGTTCGAAAAGAAGAGGATGCCACACTATCACGCATTGAGTCGTATTTTTGGAGACACATTGGCTACTGGTAACCTTGTGCACCCATCAAATATTCGAGCACCGATAGTTATGATCTAGATTTTATGACACAAGGTAAGCCTGAAGAGGTGGAAGTGGATAGTTCATCATGCATTGAGGGTGGAAAGGGAAATGGAAAAGGTAAGGCTAAGAGAAAGAGCAAGAGCAAGGGTGGTTCATCTACTACCACCAAAAGTTGAAAGCATGACTCATTCGCTGCAAATATATCTGATGCATTAAATGAGTTTAATGCAACTGGGAAGAGAAAGTTATAAATCATGAAAAGGAAACTCCTAACCCAACAATTTGTAGCCACAACCTTTATTGCTAGTGGTAGCGCATCAGCTGCAGCATCTGAGAAATCTAGGGGAAGAGTCATGAAGGAATGTATGGATGCGTTGAGAGCAATCTGTAATATTGAAGGACCGTCATACGCAAAGGTCTTGAAGAAGCTGTATTCTAATGTCCTTGTTGGAGGCAAACTGCCAAGATCATTTATTTGAATACGATTTTTTCGATAAAAAAATACTAGACGGGCAATCGCCGAAACAGGTCTAGTTTAAAACTTTTTGACGCCAAACGATTAAAAAAAAATCCATACTCCCAAAGTTAGATTCGGGATTATACCTTTCAAAATTTGGTAGAATGGTTTCAATTATTGCAATAACCACATGTGAATCCTTCGAGTTGAAGCCCTGATCAAGCCTTCTACTGTATTTCTGGATGCGAGTCACGAACGTAGAGTGAACTATGATCTATCATGATCTTGAACCTATTAATCCAGCCACCTAGGATTTACGTGGAAACTCTAATTTAATAATGAATGTCATATGGAATGTGGGCTAGGGTTAGCATAACCGCATATATATAGGGCTACAGTAGGAACTTGTGGAGTAAATATGACTTGGGCATCTAATGAAATTATGAAAACCCGCCTGCCCTTGAGATAATTTCATAAAAACATAAATTACAATTCATACCACTAAAGAATTGTAATTGCACTCCCAGCCACATTCTCAAAATCGATTATTCGAGCATCTGTTATTAAATACTTAACTCATCTCCCCACGTTAAGATTCCCGATACCCATCAATTAAATTTAATTACTGATAATTTAATATAATCAGCTTCTTAAAATTTCTTAAGTCCTTCCACTTAACTTATTTAACGGCCAGATAATTAAATTCACCTGCAGAGTTTGGCCCAATCAAAACTTATAGGCTTCTTTACGGGGTATCGTCAGTAATTAATATTCGCCATATACTTAATATCGCACCTTCTAATGAATCAAAACAACGAATACTAAATATACGCGAATAATAATTATTTTATAATTAAGAGTATAAGTACTCATAATAACCTTGAGGTGTGAATTAATTTATATAGTCAGTATAAAATTAATTACCCTAATGTGGTCCTGTTCAATACACAAAGTGTACTAGTACAGAGAGTCAAAATAATAAATGACACTATTATCTATTCCCCGTAACTAAGACGGGCTTACTAAAACTATGTGCTACAGTCATACCGATGGTTTGTTCAAATCCGTATAAACTGTGAACCGTAAACTTATAATCTACAAGAACTTATAATTTGGTCTTTTGTGTGCAAGCTGTACTCTACACATCAAAATAAATACTGTACAGAATAAACGACATTCATACATAACATTAAAGAAATGATATCACATACATTGCTCCTTAAGATTCTCATAAAATGAAAAATAATTTTATTAAAGAATAAAATAAAATACTAAAACTAACAACATTCATAGTTTCGTAGTATACAACCTTGACAATTTCTCACTTATACTCAGAACCATGCTGCTATACATCTGACTTCCATGCCCTCTACATGACTATCAAAAGTCTTAGCCGGTAGGCTCCTTGTAAAAAGATCTGCAAGGTTATCTCCTGATACAATCTTGATCATAGCAACATCACCTTTCTGTACAATTTCTCATATCAGATGATATTTACACTCAATGTGCTTTCCTTTCTTGTGGACTCTTGACTTCTTCGAGTTTTCATCCGCTCCGCTATTATCACAATATAGTGTATTAACCGATTGAACTGAAGGCATCACATCTAGTTCTAACAGGAAGTTCCTGAGCCAAACAGCCTCCTTGGCTGCTTCAGAAGCTACTAGTACTCGGCCTTCATGGTGGAATTAGCAATGTAGGACTGCTTGATACTCTTCCACCTTATAGTTCCATCTCCCAAGGTAAACATATATCCTGAGGTAGGCTTGCGAGAATCTTTATCTGACTAGAAGTTTGAGTTTGTGTACCCCAAATGTACTAGACTATCTATCTGGTAAATCAATATATAATCCTTAATCTTTTTTAGGTATTTGATTATATTTTTTATCGCAGTCCAATTCTCCTATCCTATGTTAAAATAATATCTGCTAACCATGACAACGACAAAATAGATGTCGGGTCTAGTGCAAAGCATAGCATACATTAGCCTTCCAACTGTCGAAGCATAAGGAGCCGCATTTGTCTTCTCTATCTCATCAGGTGTCTTAGGACACTGATTCTTAGATAAAGTGATTTCATGCCTAAAAGGGAGAAACCCTTTCTTGGAATCCTGCATGCTAAAATGAGTAAAGATGTCATAGATATACTTTACTTGTGATAAGCCCAATATCTTTTGTTTCTGATCTCACAAAAGTTTGATCCCAATGATGTGGTTGGCTTATTTCAAGCCCATCATATCGAACTGTCCAGATAATCATATTTTTATCGAAGATAGCACCCCTACATCGTTTTCGATGAGCAAGATATCATCTACATAAAGTACTAGAAAGGCCACCGCGCTTTCGTCACGCTTTTTGTACACACAAGACTCATCTGAACTTTGATCAAAATCATTAGACTTTATGACTTGATCAAACTAAGTATTCCAAGACCTCGACGCCTACTTAAGTCCATAAATAAATCTTTTAAGCCTACACAACATGTGCTCCTGACCCTTTACTATGAAACTGTCTAGTTGTACCATATAGATACACTCGTCAAGACTTTCGTTAAGGAAAGCTATCTTGACATCTATTTGTCAAATTTTATAATCAAAATGAGCCGCAATGGATAAAAAGATTCGGATAAACTTAAGCATGGCTACCTGCGAAAAGGTTTTCTCGTAATCGATCCCTTCTTTCCGAGTGAACCCTTTACAGCCAGCCTAACTTTGAAGGTTTCTATTCTCCCATCTGCTCCTCTCTTTCTCTTGTAGATCCACTTGCATCCGATGGGTTTTAACCCTTCAGGTGGTTCTACAAGTTCTCATACCTAATTAGAATACATAGATTCCATCTCTAAATTCATAACCTTTTTCCAAAGATCTCTATCTTTGTCCTGAAGTGCTTCGTTGTAGCTACATGGTCTAGTATTCAGTTCTACCAGGATCTTGCCAAAAGACTCTCCCAAGAACATATGTCGATCAGGTTGATGAACAACCCTCTTACTACGACGAGGCACTACCTGCATCTGTGTACTAACAGTAACGCATTGCGCAGAATCTGAACCATGTGCACCATTACCACATACTCGTCTGGCATGTTAATGGTAGCACCCTGATCCGGTTCAGAATCTGCACTTGTCCTGATAATCCTCCCACTACGATGAGGTAATGGGATATCAGTGACTTGTGGCTCCTCTTCCGTTCTACTAGTATTTTTTCTTAATTCTTTCAGAACAATTTTACTTTTGGGCTTGTGGTGCATAATATAATCATCTTACAAGAATCGTGCATTGGTGCTAACAATGACCTTTTGATCCTTAGAATTATAAAATAAATCACCCTTCATTCCCATTGAATACCCGATAAAAAAATACACTTCTGTCTTCGGTTCTAATTTACCTGCGTTCTCTTTCAGCATATGTGCTGGACACCCCCAAATCTGAATATGTTTAGACTAGGTTTGCGCTCGATCCACAATTCTATGAGAGTAGAAGGTACTAACTTAGAAGGTACATAAAGATAACTTTTAGAAGTAATATTCTATCTCTACTAAAATTGAAAGTGATATCTCCTACTGCAACTACTATCACCCTTATATTATTACCCATATGCAGGTACATCTCTCCATCACTAAGTTGTCGGGTTTTCTAGAACCCATGTAAAAAATTACATATATAAATAGTGGCTCCCGTATCTACACGCCAGGTACCGATAGATAACACCGCTAAACATGTTTCCACAACCAGTGAAAAGAAATTACCATGTTTGTTCGGCCTGCTGAGATAAATTGTACATTGCTTTTTCTAGTGTCGTGTCTGGTTGTAGTGAAAATATCTGTCTTTCAGCTTTTTCATACCAATTCGTGGCCCACTAACTATCTTAAAAATCGTGCCACTCTATTTCTGAACATTTTTCTTCTTTATGCCTTTCGGCTGAGAGGAAGAATCCTTTTCAGAAAAAATACATTTTCTACTATTGAATGAATACCCTTAGTAGTTAAAGTTATATCGAAATTACTTTTTCAGTCAACAAAATTCGATCCCATTAGTTTGTTTTCTTTGACTATAACCGTGAGTGAATTGAAAGTCATTTTATTCATGAGAATTACATAATTAAAAATAATCGTTAATTATAACGAGCAATACTTTGAATTTATTTTAATTTGGTTCCCTTTACCATTTTAAAAAAAAAAATTCGCCAACAGCCTGGTACCCTATTAATAGCATGTGTCAATTGGAGAACGTCTACTATCCATCGTTTGTCTAGACATGCTAATTCTTATTAATTTTACTATCTAGGCCACTGAACCTGCCAAGTAAAATTAAATAGCTGACATCGCTTCGGTCCAGTAAATAATAGCAATGACTCAAATGGAGAGGATACTAATTATTTACAGCTAAGTGCTAACCACCACTTAATCGCAAATCAATCACTTCGCAATGAACCCTTTAGATGGAGAAGTGATCTACACTAATAATTATCCAAAATTATTCTTAAAGGAGGTTTGTACTAGCGATACCGCAATTAATCTGTCCGATGGGGAGGAAGGTCTTACTGCCAATATGCAGGATATAATTATATCACCTACAAACTGGTACAGAGACCGCGGAATTTATCTGTGAATAAATTTTCTCTCCCAGTTAAATTTTAAAAAAAATTTGAGGGTTAAAAAATTCCGTTTAATTCAAATAACTTTATTAATTTTGAAAACCACACGATCTGAAAAAGTCCAAAATTTCTTTCCATATACACGATTCTAAAGATTTCGATTTGTCAAACCATCTTTTCATATTTTAATGCGTAACAAATAAAATTCAATGAATGCACAATTGTTTCTTTAGCTTTTCAGCTAAGGTAGTAATTAAAAGCATTCAATTATTTTATTTTAGTTATACATTTTTTGAAAATAATAATTTATTTAGATTAAATATTTTTTCATTTAATTAATTCAGAATTCAGAATTAATTTTCACGTTTTTTTAATATATCCGATTTAATAAAAAATTATTTTAAACGTGATATTTTGTAAAAATAAATAAAATATCTAAAATTTTTCTATTTAATTAAAAAAATTTATTTTATTTTTCTTTACAAAATATTTAATTAAAATCAAATTTTTTGAATTAATTAAATTAACAAAAAAATATAAAACATATATACATCATCCACGCAATTCATAAGAATATAAATGCAAGATATGTATATATCTTGATTTTATGATCGAATAGAAACTCTGATGAGTTTCAGTATCCTGTTGAAGACAAGCTGTAATAATTATTTTCCAAGGCAGTTTCATGTATCCCGATTGTACTAGGATTCTCTGATACACTGTGATATACAAATATATCATATTAGCAAGGACCAAGCCACCACCGTCGCCGGTCGCCAGTCCCCCCGTTGACGCCGCCACTACCCAAGCTTTAGGCATCTTTTGCTGCCTCCTCGTGCTCCATTTTTAACGCTATTTTTTTTAAAAAAATAGCTCTCGAAAAGTAGTATTTTTTTGTCAAAAAACCAAAACAAAAACTACCCGAAAAATAGCTTTCGATAAACCTCAAAACAGCCGCCACCGCTGCCTTGCTGCGGCCCATTTGGGCTTTTCCCATGGCGTTTTTGGTTCTCTTTTTTTAAAAAAATAGCACTGATATCCAGCAACATGTTGTTTCAAAGAATGCCTCAAAATAGTCCCGAAAATAGCCCCAAACAGCCCAGCCGTGCCGCCAAAAACCACCGTGCTTTCTACCATTTTTGTTGCCTATTTAGCCTGATTTTTTTATGGTTTTTAGACAATATTTTAATGTATGTTTACTTATATTTTATGCCCTAAAAAGTAATCAAAAAATAGTCCCAAAAATATCCCAAAAAATCAACAAGATTGGCCCCGAATCGCCGCTAGCAAAGCCGCTAGTGGTGGCTGTTTTTGTCGATTTTTTACGGCTATTTTTGGACATATTTTGCTGTTGTTTTTAATGCATAGGTCTTGCAAAAACTTATCAAAAAAATTATTTTAAAGCCGTTAAAAAATTACCGTGATCCGCGGCCCGTAAAACCCGAAACCGCTGCCGATGCCGCCGCCTGTTCTTTGTGTTCTTAGATATTCAACATGTTCTTATATATTCTAAACTGATATTTAAAAACAAATAATAGATATTACATCCAAAATCTATATCCCGTAGACTCACATTCGATCTAGAAAAAACTTAAACTATCACGATCAACCCTCGTGATTAAAAAATTAATTATAATCATCATCTAAACCATTCAATCAAATATAAAAAAATATAATGATCATAAAATCAGAATTAGAACGCCTGCAAAATAAATTTAGCGCATTTTTAAATTTACCTAAACCCTCGATAAACCGTAAACAAAAAACAAAACAGCTCTAATACCAATTATTGGAGGCAAAGTGCCAAGAACATTAATTTTGTAAATGATTTTTTAATAAAAATAACTGGACGAGTAATCGCCAAAACGAGCTCCACATAAAACTTTTTGATGTCAAACGATCAAAATAAAACCTGTGCTACCGCAATTACTTTACAAGAATACCTTTTGATCGATTCTTCAACTACGAATTTGATTCCCGAGTTGAAGCTCCTGTCAGACTTTCTATTGTATTCCCTTATGCGATTTCCGAACGTAGTGAAAGCTACAATCTTTCAAGAACTCGTATCGGCAGAACCTGGTCAAACTTAGTCTTGAATACAAATTATAAATTTGATTCAGTCTACCCGCATATTTATAGGGTTATAGCAGGGATCTATGGAGTAATTATGACAAATACTTCTAGTGTAATCCAGATACGTATCCAGTGGTTTCTGCAATTAAGTAAACCTCTCAGCAGTATCAGTAATTATGAAAACCTTGCAACAGTTTCTACAATTTTTATAAAATACTAAATTACAGTTCACACCACTAAAGAACTGTAACTGTATTTTAAGCCATAATCTCAAGACCATCATGCATTGAGCTCCTGTTATTAAATTTTTTACATATCTCCCCACGTTAAGATTCTCGATACTCGCCAATTAAATTTAATTACTAACAATTTAATTTAATCAGCATCTTTAAATTTATTAAGCCTTTCCACTTAATTTATCTGACCGCCGGATAATAAAATTCACCTACAGGGTCTGACCCGGTCAAAACTTATAAGCTTTCTTAATGAGGTATCGTCATTCCCGATCATTTAAGACGTAGATTCTGTTAATAATTAATATTTACCATATAATTAATACCGCTATCTAACTCACCGAAAATATAGACCCATATAAGGTCGCACACTCTAATGAATCAAAATAACAAATATTAAATATACGCAAATTAATAATTATTTCAGAATTAAAATCACAAGCACTCTCATAATAACCTTAGGGTGTGAATTAATTTATATAGTCAGTATAAAATTAATTACCCCAAAGTGTTCCATTCAATACACACAAAGTATACTAGCATAGAGAGTCGAAGTAATAGACGACGCTATTATCTGTTCCCCGTAACCAAGATAGGCCTACTAAAACTCTGTACTACAATCATACTGATGGTATGCCCATTTCTATTTAAATTGTGAACAAATACTTATATTCTGCAAGAACCTAAAATCTGATCTTCTGTATGTAAGCCGTACTTTACACACCAAATTAAATACTGTACAAAATAAAAGATATCTACGCATAACATTAAGCAAATGTTATTGCATACATTATTTATTAAGATTTTCATAAAATAAAAAATTAATTTTAATAAAATTAAATACTAAAAACATAATTTTCAGTATACAACCCTAACAATTGGTGGTGGGCGATATGAAGATCAAAAATCAACAATTGGTGGTGGGCGATATGAAGATCAAAAATCAACAATTGGCGCCCTAACAATTGGATCGAGTGGTGGGCGATATGAAGATCAAAAATCAACAATTGGTGGTGGGCGATATGAAGATCAAAAATTAACAATTGGCGCCCTAACAATTGGATCGAGTGGTGGCGATATGAAGATCAAAAATCAACAATTGGCGATATGAAGATCAAAAATCAACAATTGGCGCCCTAACAATTGGATCGAGTGGTGGCGATATGAAGATCAAAAAAAATCAACAATTGGCGATATGAAGATCAAAAATCAACAATTGGCGCCCTAACAATTGGATCGAGTGGTGGCGATA